>JAYKAV010003188.1:1371344-1500837 GCA_035582835.1 Phoebastria nigripes | reverse complement strand
TTCTCTCTTCTCTTCTCTTCCCTCTTCTCTTCTTTGTCCTTTTTCTTGCTTTTCCCTTCTTTTCCATTTCTATCCCTTCTTTTTCTTTCTTCTCTTTTTCCTCCCTTTTTCCTCTCTCCTCTCCTCTCCTCTCCTCTCCTCTCCTCTCCTCTCCTCTCCTTTCTTTGTCCTTCCTGCCCTCCTTCCCTCTCTTCTTAACACAGAGGCTCCTCTGATGATTCAGAGAAGCACCGGGGGACTTTTTCCACACTGAAAGCTCAGGTAGTGCTTTTGAACATTTGCAGCGAGAGCTTTTCTCKACTGCTGGGTCAGGTATTTTAGCTAAACAGGTATTTAAACACTCTGGGAAGGTTTTTTCACTGGAGCTGTTCAGGGTTCTTAACTTTGGTTTCCTCGTGGCATCACCTCATTAATCCTCCAGCAAGTTCCCCTAGAAAACCAGAGGAATTGCACATTTTTATTTTTCATGAGCAAAACAGAGAAAGGAAATAAATCATACAGCCATTAGGTGTTATATATAAAGCATAAAGAAGTCGAGAAAATACTTCTTTTTCTTTTCTTTTTTTTTCCCTCTTGGCAAATCAAAAGGAAAGTGTGATCCCTGGCCTTCCGCTCCTTTTGAAAGTTTCTACCGTGTTCCAGTCTGGAGCTGTTCGTTTAGCGAGTTTTCTAGTCCTCTGTCAGAATTGAAAAGTTGTAAATAAATGAATGTCTTTAATAACTGTATTTCACATCCAAAATGAGCATTTCCTGAGCTACTCAGTGGGGAAAAAGAAAGCGTTAATAAAACCTCATTCAGAGCAAAAAAGCATTACTCTTGAGCTGGTTTTTTTTGACTTCTTGAAGAAGAGTATGATTATGTTTAAGCAAATTTCAAAATGAAATTGCAATGAGATGTAATTGAAACATCTAGCTGGGAAACTGGGGAAATGATTGGATTTTTCTGCTTATTATTATTTTTAATTATTTTGCAGATTCTTTTTTAGTGTTCTATTTTTGAAGTAGCTATTTGCCCAGGAAAAATAATATCACTGGAACATATGTGAGTTTTTCTGGGTTTTTTAACAAATGAAAAAATATTTTCCTGGGGAAAATGTCTGTTCTCCCCTCAGGAATGAGATATTCTGATGCCCTTGGACCAAAAGAGGTGACCTGAGCCCCATCACCCCATGCATTAAAGAAGGGATGGGTTCAGCTCAGTGTCCCACCTCACACAAGGGTGCTGAGAGCAGGGACATGGGGACTTGCTTTCCCTGGCACTGTGTCTTGTCCCCTTGTTGAGATCTGAGCTGCAGGAAAACCTTCCTTTTGGTCAAATCAGTGAAGCTGCATCAACCTCCTCCGTCTGCACAGCTGGAGCTGAAGGAGGCGATGCGCAGGCAGCCTTGCCGTCCCCTCTTGGGGTAAGGACAGGATACAACCTCCCTCTCTAGACAAGGGGAAGCTGTCAAGGAATCCGTGCTATGAAAGCAACATTTCTTCCTAAGTTTGAAGACAAAAAAAAATAGCAGGGGGTTTCAGGGACAGGGAAAATCCAGGCATAGACAACCCCCACCGTTCATCCCAACAGGAAGGCGTTTCCTGCCTTTTCTGTAATTACTTGCATGCGGGGGGGGGGGGGGGGAGCCCATGCGCTGGGAAAAGCCCCCCAGAAGAGACATGCTGCAAATACTGCGGAGAGAGAGGGATCATTGTTCCTTGCTGCCTTATTTATCAGATCTGGGCTTTCTCCTAATGGCTGGGTGGATGCCGAGATGAATAGAGTTAAGTAAAAAACACTCCTTCCACACACGTACACACACCCATCCTAAAATTACCTGCTACCTTTCCTTACAAATGAATCAAGGTATTGATCAGTCAGGTGTAAAAAAATCCTACTGTTACTTWTGTTAGACCTAACCCAAAAAGCTGCTCCCCAGAGCTCCGGACAACAGATTTAGCAAAGAAAGAATGGTTTGGGTAGGTCCGTGGAGAAATCACTGGGCAGGGAAGGCACATAAAATATGCTGATTAAAAGAAATGCACTTGTGAGAGTGAAATCGGTTACAATGGAAACTGGAACTTTTGTCTGTTTTCCCCAAGTCAGATTGCTGTGGAGGACCCTACCATGCACACTCACATGACAATAGATGGTCCCTAATCCAAAAACAGCCATAGAAACAAGGCAAGAAAGCTGTAGCCATCTCTTTTTATGAATGGTGAAGTGATAACTGAGAGATTAAGGGATTCATACAACTCAGGAAAGTTGGAAAACAGCCAGGACCATTCCAGAACATCCATCCATCCATCCATCCATCCATCCATCCATCCATTCATTCCAGGACAGCACCCATGCACAAATGCTTCTTGCTTCAAAATGACTCTCAGGGAAACAGTGGCAGCCCCTTGGCCCATGACACGCAGGGGACAAGACAAACCGCTGCTGGCCAGGAGACATGGGGAGGTTTAGACTAAGAAAAAAACTGTCTAGAAAAGTGTGGTGGGAAATACGAGAATCTGTGGAACCAGCTGGGGTGGCAGAAAAAGACAGGCAGATGTGGGGAGAATGCACCAGGCAGTATGAGGCAGCATAGAAGCCCCATGCACTGACTGTCTTGATCTCCAAATCTGGGAAGACCAGAGTACTTCCTGCCTCAAAAGTTTCTAGACCTCACTGTTTGGTACCATTTGGAAAATCTCAAGATTTGGACTAAGATAGGCCCCCCAAAAAAAGGCAACACGCTTTTAGGTCAGCTCTGCAAACATCCTTGATGTGGCTTCAAAAAAACCCGCTGATGAGCTGACCTTGTTGATATGATCGATAGGCTTGTGTTATAATTGCTCAACSCTTCCTGAAACCCATCCAGCCACACATCAGCTGTGTATAAACCCAATGACTGCAGAAACCCAGAAACCCAGTCCTTCTTCACTTTAGCAATAAGCTGAGTTTCCAAACTGGATTCTGGCTTGCCTCTTGGGGTCAAAACATATGGGCCCTAAGCAAAAGTTCGTGTGCAAAGAAAAATATTTACCAAAGCGACCTGCAGAATAAAGCAGGAATACACTACCTGCTGTGCCAAGGATGTTCAGAAACAGGAGGAAAAAGGATGAACTGTCTCTCCTTCACCAGAAATATTTGGCAGTCTAGCCCAGGAAGAAAATCCAGCAGAGGCAAATCCAGTTGGACAGCCCTAGGGAGGGAGGAAGGAGTGATGGACTTCAAAGAAAGGTGAAGGCAGGCCAAACCTCGTTCTATATGAGTGAAAATGAGGAGGTCACTCAAAGGAGATAGAACTGGAGGTGTTAAAGCTCAAGGAGTGAGGAGGATAAACTCAGAGCCCAAGGGATGGCTGGCACCTTGCCTGCAGGCACAGGAGGATGTTTCTGAGTCAGCTGGCATGGGATGCTCTGCGGTAGGATGGTTACTGGACAGGTTCTCTGGTGACACCCCTCCCTATGCACGTACACCTGTAGGACCCTCATCTGATGCGCTTCAGGGGGACAACATGGAGCAGGAGTAGCAGTTTTCAATGAAAGATGATAGCACACTTGCCACTAGGATTTTGATGCTGCTAGACCTTTTCCAAACAACTTCCTTCAAAAACCATTTCCACCTGCAGAGTCAGGTGAGAGGTTGTTCTCACTCATTTCATCTATACCATATGATCCAAGATGTGGATCAGCTTCTGTAGATGGAGTGACTTTAGCCTGATGACATTGTCTCTTTAGCCTGGAGAAGAYGCAGGTGCGGGCAGACTGGACAAAGATCTATTTGGGCAAGGTGGATGGAGATCACCTGTCTTCTGCCTCATCCCGTACCAGAGTGAGGGCCAGGAAATTAAATGAGAAGGAAGTAGATCCAAAACTGATTGGAAAAAATAGATCTTTGGTGTGTTGTTGCCTTGACACAGGATTTTGTGACTGTTAAAAGCTAACATGGTTCCAAAAAAATAAACCGGACAATTTCACAGAAGAGTGCTCCAGCAAGGGTACGTTAAGTACAGAAACCTCATCTGTGGCTCAGGAACTCTCAGAGCTGCAAGGCTGGAGGTTAGGGGAGTATTTTGAAAAGGTTTTGCCCCATGCTGTCCCCATTCCTCTCCTCTTCCTTAGATATCCATTACTGGCCACTGTCAGAAACAGATTAACCTTTTCCCGATGTAGAAAAGCTGCTGTGATGTTCATCCTTGTCTGCTGTGCTTGGGCACCATCTTGCATTATCCGCATCACCTCTCCAATCAGGTGTTGTCTCTCCTGGTTTTAAGAAGGAGAGGGCAGGAGGGTCTTGGCTCTGTCTTATCAGCTGTTTGTGAGAGTGTAAGAGCTGTGAATTGGGAATTTGCCTGGGTTTTGCCAGTTTAGGAAGTGTTCCCCTTGCTCCTCTCTATTGCTTGCAGACGTGTTGTTATGGGACTCTCTGGTTGCTGAGCTCCTGGGATAATGTCACACAAACCTATTGGGCTGGCAGGAGAGTAGAGGAGTTACTTGCTACCATATAGGAGCAAATAAAAAACCAAACCAAACCAAACCAAACCAAACCAAAAAACCAGTAACTGTGGTTGCTGTCAAACCTTTCTAGGAAGATCTTCATTCTTCCGAGGACTCCAGAGTGTCTCAGCACCTGTAGGGTGTTTAAATTCATTGCCAAGCAGGTTTCACTTTCCAGGAAAATGCCAGGACGTTGGGAACCCTCGAGCGTTTTGCAAACTCTGCTCTTTTGGTGASATCCTGGGAAGCTTGAGCTCCCAGCCAGGTCAATCGAGGGACCACACTACCTTGCAGAATTACACCATCAATAAACACAGCAAATCACACTCCTCACCTTGCTGGAGTGCAGCCAACCCTTGGATGGGGAGGATTAATCTGCAATTATTTTGAGGTGAACAAAGGGAAAAGGGAATCTAAGTGATGTAATGACCCCAATCCCCCTCTAGTCTTCATATGGCCATTCATGGGATACACTGAAAAGAAAACACAGAAGATGGGCAGACATTATACAGTGAAATGAGGGAAGAGATTATSGCTGATAACCAGATATATGTTTTGCCATAGTGTAGCTAAGATCCCTTGGGGGAAAAAAAAAAATCACCTTTGCTTTCAGTTAAGATGAACCATTGAAGAGGGTGGCAAAAGCAAAGTGGGTCATGGAAATGCACTGAGAAATGAGAACTACAGGGAAGCTCTATCCCAAAAAGCACCATGTAAGAAGGACTGGCTGCTCTCCATCACCAGATCTCCAAGGATCGGCATGCACAACTTCGGATCTGGAGGCAAGGATGCGAAAGAAAACTATTGAGTCAAGGTACAAGCCTCTGGGCTGGGGACCAGCAAAAACAGGGCTTACATCTGAAAGAGAGAGGTAATACAAGAGACATCAGAGATGCTTGTTGCTGCTCAAAACTTTGCTGGGCTTTACAATATGGAGGGAAGGGGGCACTAAAGACATAGGGAAAGGCTGAGATCGTAGCATGCAAACCTGGTATTTTCTTGGATAAAATAAATTTTTGTAGGAAAAAAATGGACATGTGAAAAATCTCCTTTCTTTGGATTTTAAATGAGAAATTGATGCCATGCCCTGGGGTAACCTTGTTACTCCAGCGGGAGAAGACAGAGTTTGATGAGGGAACCATGTCAAAAGTAAGGAAGTGGCTAACGGGGAAATGATATTGAACGGTGCTGGATGGGGGAGCCCATCTATTAGTGGAGTTTCTCCTGGGTTTGTTTTGCAATTGATTTGTTTAAGGTTTGCAATAACAATTTTGGCCCCCAAGGTAGAAATGAAGTGCTAATGAAGTCTGTTGATGGAACAAAGCTGAGAAACCTCTGTGAAATGTAGGAGGAACTGAATATCACAGAGAAGACCTTGAGAAGGAGGAGAAACAGGATGAAATAGTCCAAAATGTAAAGTCATGAACCTGAAAGTAAAGGTTTCCTTAAACAGGGCACTTGATAAGCCATTTCTCTGTTGGAAATCATTCCCAGCTTAAGACATTGCAATATAAACTGGTAATGGACGTACACACATAGACTGTGGGGCAACGTTTCTGGGTGCCTGACTAAAACCAGRCATTTAGCCCAGGTGAAAATGCTGGAGGTACCACGCCAAGGTGCAGAAGGTGACTTTAACTAGCTCATGAGTATCTCAAAAATCAAACACCCTGCTGCTGGGGGCTTCATACTCATCATACCATCACCTCCCTTGCAAAGGGTGGGGGAGGAAGGATTATTTTGGGAAAAATCCCTGGATTAGACAGACCCAGCCGAGTGCTGTCCCTGCCAGGATGTGACACAGTGTCTGGTCCAGCTTCCGACTCCTGAGATGGAGCCACTTCTCCTAAATCCACTTAAGATGTGCAAACAGCCCTGTCAATAGCAGCTCGCCGAGCTGCGTGCTGAACTGTGGCTTTCTCTGGGCTGCAGTAGCCTTGGTAACTCTCAGGGAAAAAAATAACCTAATTTTCTCTTTCATCCATAAGCCGAACCCTTTAATTTGCTTTCAAGTGAATTAAACATAAGCCTCCATTTTTCTAATTCCTTTGTCCTAATTTCAAAGTACTGACATTTATCAAAGGAGTTTTCTAGATTTCCCGTTTTCAGCTCATTGTTTTAGTATTTTTTAAATAAACCAGAGATTGACATTTTTATTGCTGAAATCGTTTCCTTCCCTCCTCCTTTCCTTAATAACATGGTGATACTGTGTTCATTTCTAAACTTTTTCTAATAACAAGGAGAGCAGCCTGTGTCCTGCTGCATAATCAAGGTGACCATGTTTTATAAGTGAGCTATGCTATCATTGACTTGTGCAATGCAAGAGGATCTTCGAAGGCAACCAACCTCATTCAGATGTCCTGAATGCCACCTTAGTCCCTTTAATGTTCCACATGCCAAATGACCCATGGTTCATCCCATGAAGTTATTAGAGGTACCAGATACTAGAGAACAACCATGATGCTATGAAAACAGCTATATGCCAGTGCCAATTTGTTTGCATTTCCAGAAACAGCAGCTGCCTGAAAAACTTTCATCCTGCAAAGTGGGTTTGGYGCCCTTGATCCAGCTGCCCACCTTTTCTGAGAAAGGAATTTCTCTTGTTCAGTGTTTGCACAATATCGCGCGTATTGAGGCCGTCCTCTCGGAGTCCGTATGAGCATAAACACAGCACAAATATAACCTGGGGCAAAGAATCATCATCCCTGTGGTTAGGGGCCCTCTTGGAAATTCTGTGCATTTGCTTTCCAAACTTGTTTTTCTTTTAGTAAATCATAGGGCTGGTGGAATGGCCTCAAAGCTGATGGACAGCCCTTGGGGACCAAAGTTCTCTGTTTATCCACTGGCATTGGGGGTTGATGCTGGAAGTATTTCCCACACGGCTTTGCTAGCATGTCTCAGAGCTTTCTCAGAAGGACAAGAGGATGAAGTTCACCCATCTTTAGATGACAGCTTTTCTCCAAACAGTGTTATTCTTCATTCCAGCACCAGGCTGTTTTTCAGTGGTTCATGACAAATCTCCATTTTCCCTCAGAATTTTGGGTTGTATTTTCTTTTGCTTTCTGACACTGATAGCCATTCCACCATGCATTAAGTTATCTAAGAGCATCTGATCTTCCATCAGTGTCAATCTTGAGTCTTGGCATTTGAGGGGAAATGATGGGAAGTCCTTCATGCTAGACTTAATTCAACATCTCTCATTATTTGGTCCAGTCAAGCTCAAATCCTGAAGCTCACACTCCAATGAAACTCCCATCTGCTTAGAGACCTCCCTATCTGTGCCGAGGACTAAAGAGATCACCATTATAATAAGGGCTATATAATAATGGATTTATATTTCCAACACATGGGGCAGGTAGGGTTGTACTAAGCTCAGGAAGAGGACTAGATGCCAGCAGAAGACAGGTTGTATGCGGGGAAGAATGAATTTGAAAGCAAGTTTAAGCTAAGATTTTCTTATCCTTTTGCTGGGATTTGGGAGCATCTGCCGTGAAAGCTTCTCCTTGGGACACAATGTTCTTGCTGGCCCAGCGTGGGGCATAACCTTATCCCTTCACAGACACCGCAGTTTCCCCATGGTGTCCAGTCCTGCACACCGTGCCTCCTGTTTTGGRTGGAATGATAAATGGAGTTGGACCAGTATGTGTAGGGTTGAATTACTGTCAGAAGGTGGGTTAAGACTGGGAGTAAAGACAGCTGCCCAGAACCAGGATCTCATACGTAAAGCAAAGTGGAGACATAGGCTTGAGAGCAAACATAAGCATCGAGAGTCCCGTAATTCCCATAATTTCCTAATTTCCACTGACAGTAGCTTGGGTTCAACCCTTCAGTGCAGAGGAACGGAAGAACAGCTGAGCGTGGGACCTTTGATGACTGTAACTCCATTGCTACTGAATCCATCTAAGTCGCCTATTGCCAAGAGTTGAACTCTCAAAGAAAAAAACATGCGTGTTGTTCTTCRGCGGACTTCTGTCCCTCATTCCCTGACAGACATTTTCTGTGGAAATGCTTTGCAAATAAAAAAGTTTTCTTTATGGAGTTGGAAAATACCCTTTTAACAGTAAAGTAAGATTTCAGTCTCTTCTGGTAGCAATTAGGAATACAGCGTATTGGTGCCTTTGAAAATTGAGCCTCTTATTTAACTGTCTAAATACAGATTTAATTTTCCTGCTTTTGGCACCTAAGCTTGAAAATTTTCTTCTTACAGATGAAAACAGAACATTACAGAAATTGAGTCTGTGCCATTTTTTTCTGGTTTGTGAGAGAGAAAAAAAAATGAAGAGGATCATTTATCAGTATTTGCACCTCTTTTGTTCTAACCACCTTGAACCAAAATCCCTCAGGGATATCAGCTCTGGGCCATTCTGGATATACCAAAAAGGCTTTTTTTTTTTCCTCAGAGTCAGAGTTAGCCAACCCATGGCAAGTGGGCAAGTGTTAGTGCTGTTTCCTTCTGGGATCTCAGCTGGGTTGTGCTGAGAAGGTAACTTCCACGTGGGAGAGAGAAGAGTAGAAGAGGGACTCTGTAAATTTATGGGGAAGACATAAAATCTTAGCAGAACCCTGTTACAACACAGGATGCTGTACCAAATAGTCTTTGGGAGGTCTGTGCTTCCATAAGACCTGCTTTCCAGCCTGCTTCAGGTCTGGGGAGGTCAGCTATTCAGCACAGCTCCATCACCCTTCACGGTGACTGTGCTAGCAGCTGATGCATTCTTTATAGCACTGACACATCAACTTTTGCAGCTCCAGCTGCAGCAGTCCATGTATTACAACACAGCAGCCAATACAAGCCCAAGATCTGCAAGCCATCCAGCGACATCTCATCAGAGGCGTGCAGCAAATATAGAGGAATAGATATGGTTTCTCCATACCATATCTTGTAAAACTCTTTCTGACATCTCCTATGTTTGCCAGTAAAATTCACTCATGCCTCAGGAGAAACCATGGGAGATGATTCAGAAGAAAGGATGAGAGATGTAGTCCTGGCTGTACCCCAGCCTTTGGACCCAGGGCAAGACGATTTGTCTCTGAAGCCCCCCTTCCCCTATTCTTTTCCCAGCTCCGATAAGCAGTTCTTTGGGGTAGGCTCTACCTATTTTTTCAACAATGTGCCTAACAAGGCTTTGATCTCAGTGGTGGTCTCTAGACACTCCCGGAATTTGATTAAGAACRCAAGTGCAAAGTGGAAGCGTGGGGTGATTCACATCTGCATTCCCTCAGCCTCTTGCCTTTCCTCCATCTCTTGTGTGGGGTGCCTTCCCCAGGGTGCTGCACGGGGCACGGGGGTCCAGCTTCAGGAGCAGAGAAGTCGGCCCTTGGGGGCTATCACTGCAACCGTGGCTCTAGGGTCTCTGTGTGGTAAATCATCTTTCTAGCCAAGCTGTTTGCTTGAGGGGTGAGTGAAGTGGAGGGGGCAGTGGGGGACGGGGATCTGCGTGTTACAGAAATCGGAGGAGGATGTCTTCATCAGCATCAATGATAATGGGGAAAACAGAGCGGCCGCGGCTGCCTCCAGTAAATGTGTTCCCAAGGAGTGATGGGTTGCTGTGTCAGTATGTTGTATTTAGTTTTGCTCCCAAAGTCTGATTTAATGAAGAAAAATTCAGCAGGGAAAAAGGAAATGCACACACAGAGGGAAATGCCTCTGCTGCTGGAGGGCTGCGCGCGCGGCAGGGAGGGAGGATGGGTGGTCCTCGGAAGTGTTTCTACATTTCTGGTTAATTGGACAGGTCCAGACAGGTGGATAAAATCAGTGATAAGCTGAGCTGTGGGGACCTCTGAGGTTCCTCCCACACCACCACCCCTCCAGCCAGCTGGCCCTTGGACCTCAGACCCCTTTTCACTACTTTTTGTAGAAAAATTTGGCCTCAGGTTGGCCCTCGGTACCTGCAAAAAGCGCTGGCCTTGCTCTCTGAGACCACGCAGGGGAGTGAGCAAAAACAGCTCACACACATCAGAGACACTCGGCCAGGGACAGTGAGAAGCAATAACATGTTGATGTTTTCTGTAATTTTCTCATCTTTCTTTTTCCCACTGTTTTCTCCTGGAGGAGGGGAGTAGAGAGAGGAGCAAAGGCAAAATGAGAGACAGAGCAAAAGTGCAAGAGAAAAAGAAAAGAAAGAAAGGCATTTCCGAATCTGCCCTTTCCAATTTGTCCATACATTTATGATATCTACCCTCCCTCACCCCCCAGTCCCATGGGCTGCTACATCTTCCCAGCCATGATTTCATGCCTTGAGGAGCACCCTTCCACGCAGCAGCTCTGCCCTGCGTGTGCTGCCTGACAAAATTTGCCCGTTTGTCCCCGGAGCCAAACCTCCGGCTTCCCATACCCGCTGAATTCGCTGTAATTGCCATAATCTGCTGCCTATTAAATCTGATAGCTCTGTTATCACTGTTAATAACAACTAATTAGTGAGGCTGTCACAGGGAGTGGTTCTGTAAGAGAAGGTATTTGTCCTTAACTTCATATAAAGGCTCTATATTAAATCAGACGAAGGCACACGACTTCAAGGGCATCGGCACTCGGTAACTTTTAGTCCCCAGCAGTGAAATGGAAATGCTCCACCAACTTCTCCCCAAGCAGCCAGCTTTGCACATTTGCCAAAACAAAAAATTCACCGGAAAGGAGTTACCAAAACTCCTATATGGCAGCAAAAAAAAAGGCAAACTGCAAAAATGCCAGCAGGGCGGGAAAACGGGAGCTGGGATGGAGAAAGCAGCAGGGTGCAGGCAGCTCTGGGGAGATGCGGGGCAAACGGGGGAGGATGCAATTAGAAGGTGGAATAAAAGGGGAAAGGACTATCTTTTCTTGACATCACTGGAAGTACCAAACCCCCTCCACACCTCAAAAGGTTTGTTGAAAGCCGACAAAGGTTGCCACTGAAGAGTGAAGGATGTTCTCAGTTTTGATGATGAAATGTGAACACTTTTCCCACAGTCATTTTTTCCTGGTGAAAACCTGCTCAGTAAAAAGAAAAAAATAACCCACATTTCTCATTCCTAATTCTATGATTTCCTCCATGACCCAAAACCTCCATAAACCAGAACCTAAATAGCTGCTTTTTCAGGAGAGGAGAGGCATTGGAAAGGAGATGATTGCTCGCCCCAAACCCTGACACGTCTGAATTTGCAATGGGATTGCCTGAGACCTCATTCAGGTTTCTGGTTTTAAGAAACACACTGCCAAAGCTGCTGCAGCAGGAACGGGGATTGAGAAAATGGAGACGTTTAGAGGAAAAGGTAGCAAATAAATACACCCCTGAACCCTTTTTTCACGTGAAAGGACATATTTAGGGTCTGTTTCACATCACAGCTAGATGAGAAGTGAGCATGCCCTCCCACAAGCCATTGTTGAACTAAAAGAAAGGCTACCAAAATAAAACCCCTTCCATGCTCTGGCTCATGCAGAATCAGACCCCTTTACTCCTGAACAGAAACAACCCTCCATCATCCATCAGAGGTACTTACTGAGTGAAACTCCTACTTATGAATAGCAACGAAGACCTTCATCACTTTGGTAGTGAGTGCCTTTGCTTTCCAATATGTGATAAAAAAATCCAAATTTTTACTGTCTCTCTTTAATTAGTGCAGCAGCAATTTTGTGAGATGATGGATAGTCCTGTGATGACTTTGCTAAGGTGGCCTCACACTGCTGCCAGGTTCAGGAGGTGAATCTGCCAGTTTAGTTTGTTTTACTGCTGCTGCCACTTCTGGGGTTTTGGCATCTGGTTTCAT
This sequence comes from Phoebastria nigripes, assembly GCA_035582835.1. NCBI lineage: Eukaryota > Metazoa > Chordata > Aves > Procellariiformes > Diomedeidae > Phoebastria > Phoebastria nigripes. The sequence continues at coordinate 1,488,630 of JAYKAV010003188.1, read as the reverse complement.
TTGTAAGACAAAAAAGGGCTGGTCCTAAAAGCTTCCTTAATGGATGTTTGGGACCTTGTAAAGGGAAATGGTTGTGTAAAAGATGCCACGAGGGACAAGCTTTTGGTTCTGTCCTTTAATCTTCCTCCTTTTCCCTTTCCTCTTACAACTGCTGCTGGCAGGTCACCTGCGGCCAATATTCTCCCTCCCAAGTTGGAGGGGGAGCAGTATCACATCCAGAAAGGTACATTTGCTAATGCTCAGAGCACTGGCCTAAGCATTCAGATATACAGGTTCATCCCTTTGCTTTGCCACCCAGGGCTTAACATCCTTGGAACCGTCACTTATGCCTCAGTTTCCCCAATTATAAAAAATCAGTAGTGTTTAGGACAGATGCCAAGGACTTAAGAATTGTTTGAGGGTAAGAAGTCGTTAGATGAAAATGTGCTTTTGCAGGAAGACAAACACATACTCTGTACAACTGTCCTGTTGTTTTTGAACCCTTTTTCTTCCCAGGATTCATCGGAGATCTTCCTTTCGCATGTCATTGCTGTCAGCACATACAGATGTTTGCGAAAGAGGCAGATGTTGGCAGTCTCTGCAGACAATGAGCAGCAGAGTGCCTCACTGCCAGGACTCTTCCTTCCTGACATACCTCCATCTTGCCCTGACTTGTCTCAGCGGTATGCCTGGTGGTGTGTCTTCCCTGGTAAACGTGGAAGACAAGGCTGGAACTTGAAATATGTGGCAGGCTGATTGCTGGAGACAGTCACTGAGATTTTCCTTAGAGTCAGCGGGGAGAAACAGGTGTTTTTAGGGTACAGCTCTTCTTGTCCCAAGGTACATGTCTACATCTGCTCACATGAACCATGTCTTCTTAGCTCCGCTGACTCTGAAGAGCAAATGGGGTGAATAGGTACCTGCACTGCAAACATCTGAGGGTTGATGGGAGGAATCTCATCTTCTGGATCTATAATGGCAGCTAATCTCTATGACAAATGAATGCCACTTCTAGAGGACACATAACAAGACAACAGCAGCACGTATGTTTGATGTTCAGGGCTGTTTGTCCCTGTCCTGCCAGGCAAGTCCCACTGCAAAAATTGTTTCTGAGGTGTGACATTTGTTCTGGTCTCAGCCTTAAAACATCAGGTCACTGCAAAAGTGATCAAGTCTGTTGTATGTCATGTCCGCACAGGACTAGGAAAAAATAGTGGCTTCAACAGCAACAGGAATTTGCAAAGCCACGGCTCCATGGGTGCTGATTTTTAGCATGCATTTACATATATACAGACACCCCCCTTTCCAAAAAACAGCAGACCAGATTGCTGTCTCAGTTGCCACAATGTAAATCAAGATGGGCTTGGATTGTGATGGAGTTTGCTGCCCCGAGCACACGGGCAGATGTTCCGCCTGCAGAGTTAGCAGCCGCAGCCAGCAAGCTGTGCCCCACGTGGCAGCGGGGAAGGAGAGATTTCCCTGGGAAAAGAAACTTCTCCATCCTAATATGGCTAGATATATGCTTTCAATTGCAGACTACAAAGTGAGTGATTTTAGGTGCTGGGTTTTGATATCATAATGTGCCCTATTTTCCATCTTTCAGGCATGAATAATGGAGTGTTGTGTCTGCAAATGCACCAGTCTTTCAGGATGCTGGCAAAGGAAGTGCAAATCTCCAGAACTCTCCCGCGACTGCTCTCCTTTCATCTAATCCTGGGGCCAGACAATTGCTAGAAATGCACTCAGCGGCCAGCAAAGAGCTGGCCTTATTGCTGTCAGAGGAGCTGGGCATGGAGCGATCTGCAAGCACGGGGAAGGAGCCGGCCAGCTTCACCCCACAGACAGCAATCCGCCTGTGGGACTGTAGCTGCGTTCACATCGTGCAGAAACGCTGCATACAAATCTGTGAACAGGCTCTGCTGATGGTGCACACAGCTACAGGAGGTGAGTATTTGCTCCCTGGAAAGCATCAGCTGGGTTGTGCAGGGATGAGGCCAAGTTGCTGCATTTGGATGTGTCTGGCTGGGGCTATTCTGGAGCCCCGTATAAGCTTGATCCAGTTACAATCCCATCCCTTCCCTGAGTTCAGGAGCATCCTCGCTGGGCAAGCAAATCTCCGGGCAAGCAAATCTCCAGGCAAGTGGGTTTTTTTGTGCAAGGGGAGTCCATTGTACTCATCTGCTCCAGGAACCAGGCACTGGCCATTGTTTGGTGACACCATCTCTTGTGCCTGACCATGGAGAAACATGCCACGGGATCTAAGCTGACCATTATTCTTCGGTTGGAAAAGAGCTGGGAGAGGTGAGCTGGAATGACCACTTCCTTGGGTATTCTTATTCAAAGCTGAAAAGGTGGCTATATACTTATCTGGGGTGGGGGAAAAGATGTGGGAGGGTCACCAGTCTGTCAGAAAAGTCCTGACTCCAAGAATCATAGTATCATAGAATCATTTAGGTTGGAAAAGACCCTTAAGATCATCGAGTCCAACCATAAACCTAACACTGCCAACCATGTCCCTAAGCGCCACATCTACACGTATTTTAAATACCTCCAGGGACTCCAAGAAGACAATATTTCTCCTGGGTTTCTTCACCAATGCCCCTGCCCAAGGAGCTCTTGCATTTTTCTCTGGTGATCTCTTACAGGTATTGTGCAAGAAGAAATTCACCCTTCCATCTCCAGTCCTTGAGATGGGTAGCTGGATGAGCAGGTTCTCAAGCTGGAACCCAAGATCCCTAAAACCCTGGAGGACATCAGCCCCAAATGGGTCCTGTACAGGGGACAATTGTAACCCATGAGGCCTGAAACATGTCATGCTGACATGTGAACGTGTCACAGAGAGCTCCATGCAATGGAAGTTTGAAGCTTGATTGTCGTCCTGTTTGCACCATTGTCCAAGGTCACATTTCTCCAACATCAAGGCAAGGAGCATTGAAACCACATCTCAGCTCTGTGCTTTGGAGAGATTAATCTACTCTTTGACAAAGTCTTGGGATGGTACAAAACAGCAGGGAACCAACCTCCCTTCTCATTTGGATTTAGGAGGGATCATCTTCACCTGAGGGCTTGCTAGGGTCAGATCCCTGCCTGGCCTCAATCTGGCCTCCAGTCATTGTGGTTTGACTGTCCTAGTGGCTGTGGCAGGGAGATGCTAAAGCAAACCAACAAGAGCATCACAGAGCAGACAACCTTCTTGTGTACGCTACTCTTGTCATGCATCTTGTCCTCCCTTTTGTTAACCAGCAATGAAAAATAAAATTAAAAAAAAAGTATTCTGCTGCACAAGTTGGATTTGTCCTGATTGGATGTTCTGGTGCCTCTGATGCTTTTTGAAGTAATTGCTGGATAGGAGGGAGGTGTTTCCAGCAGAATTCAGATCCAGGCTTCAAATCAAGTTGCATTTCAAAGTGCTCAGATCTTGTCTTGGATTAGGAGGAATTTGGATCTGCCCTTGGCAGCTGTCTCCACAATTTGGAGAATTCAGAGCCAGAAATTGGCACTGATTTCAAAGCTTTTTTTCATGACTCTTCAGGGCCTTGATGTTAGTATCATCCATTGATTCATTATCTCAAATGATGTAAGTACAGCCCAGAGGCAGGTTTGAACTGAAACTTCTGAGACCCCTTCCAAGTTTTATAAGATATTCCAACACTTTGACCTTACCAGCCTTTAAGGTGAATGTGGCTGGCAAATATTTTGTTCTTTCCTGAAAACAGAGATAAAATCAAAACAGAAAAGCTTCTGTTCTTTCAAGGATAAAAAAGTCAACCTTTCACTGAACCCAGTGTTTTGTGAGGTTTTGGCAAAAACTTCCCTGAGTTCTGTCTTCGATGAGAAATGTGAGCATTTTCAAAGGAGGCAGACACTTTCCACACACAAAAAATAAATAAAATAAAATTGTTTCATTCCCCTCAAATCACTCTTAAAAATGGTGTAATTGTAAACATTTTAACAGCTGCCCCCTGGATGCAATGCCACTTTTTAAGGTATTGAATCACCTTCTAGGAGAAATCCTGCCAAACTCTGCTTTTCTTAAATCCTTACTGTCCAGACTTCTTCATCCTGAATTAAGTGACTGATGGATGGCATAGCTACTTCCATTCACACTTAGGTAGCTCACAACATCACACACCATGATCGTTCCCTTTGGCACTTCATACTTTCTGCAAAGCCTATGCCCAGATAATTGTTCCTTTGCTGGCTTCCCATCCGACTGCTGGGCCAAATACTTCTGCCCTGTACAGGAGCATCCTCCTGGAGGATGACTCATTGTATTACTTCTTCAGAGAGTGCTTCCCAGTTTATTAGATGGGAATCTTCCATTTCATTAACCAGGAAGTTTTTCGTGTTTGGTTTTTTTAAGCAACATAGCATCCTAGATCTTACCCTGTGCTCTCCAATTAGTGTTTCCAATAACCACTCCAATAGTGAGGGAAAGCATTATTTTAAAGGCCTGTATTCTCCCACATCTTCTCTCACAGCTTTTAAAATTAGGTGCTATTATGGCTTTTCTCCAGGGAAGCATTTGAGGATATTCTTTGCTTCCAATCACAATTATAATATATCCCCCTGTAGTTCATCTCCCCCCTGGGCTGGAGGATAGGAGTGCAGAAGCACAGCTTCCTACCCCAGAGTTTCATCAGCCATGATAATTTTCTACCTACTCCAGGAAGACGAACAGAAGCAGAGAAGGATGTCAGCAGGAGATCTGCAGAGTTATTTTTCCTCCCTTGCACTCCTAAAGATCCTTCTGCGGTTCAAAGGGAAAGGCACTTGATTCTCCCCCTCATCCTCGCATGGCACTGCTTATCAGAGAGCCTGATTCTCCAGCACGGTACTCTGGACTCTTTCTCTTGAAGAAAAAGATCTCTGGTTCCCATGACAAGGGTCTTCCTTCAGCTTAATTCTGCCAATGGTTTTCCAGCCTTGTCAAGGTGCATGCTCAGATGGAAAAGCAAGGAGATACCTCCATGCTCACTTACTCCTCCTGTATAACCCAGCTGTTCAATCCAGCATTTCCCAGACACAACCCATAATGCCTGACCAGACTAAACCATGTGGTCTATAAGCTTTGGTTTTCTTTCTGAAATGGGAAATCCCTGGGTCAATGGTGAGGACAACTCCCTTCTGTGAGATGGTTTATGATTCCCACGTGTTCCAGAGCAGCATTTCTAAGGGTCCCACCTGGAGTTGTGTGTCAACGTGCATTTTCCAAGCTTTGCTCCACAAACGAAGTGTCTGGTTCCCCATGGGGTCATATCTCATGGTCAACTGATACTGCTGTCTAAGAAGATAGTTGCACTAAAATTTCTGTTTTATTGTTGTATTTTTTTACCATGCTGGGGAATACAGGAAGATCTCTTTGTCTTGTACTCACTTTTATCTAGAAAATGGTGAACCCACCTAAATTTTCCCAGGAAGCCAGAGCTTGCAGCTTTCAGAGCACTATTGGCACACAGTTTTGCCAGTCCTTTTCCACCCCAGAGGCCAGCATTGAGCTCAGGGCTATCATATTTGCAGGGTCAGTCCACAGCTGTGCCAAGAGACAGCTATGCCATGTTCAAGAGTTCCTGTGATTCAAGAGGAGAGCCCAGAGAAGCTCTGGGTGCATCTCATCTCAAAGCCACCCTTTCTGTTTCTTCAAAGAGGTGCAGACATTATAATGGGGGCTCTGTGAATCTCCAAGCCAGGCCCTCTTGCAAATACATCTCCCACTCATGTCTGTGTGGGGTTTCGTGTGATCTTTCCCCACCATCACCCTCATCCAATTTCTGGAGCTTGGAGGGGCTTCTTGCAGTCCCATCAGCCATACTGGTCTCCTTGTCTTGCTCCGTGGGGGACTTGGTGGAGGCAGTCTCCATCACCTCTGCARACCTGGCTTTACCCCCACCACACGCTCCATCGTCCCATTACATGATCCTGAAAAGGGTGGACTCCTTTACTCCGTGGTGGTGTTGAAGGAAGAGAATGTGCTACAGTAAACAAGTTGCGGGTCCTGAAACTTTAACAGCACGAGTTGACTTCAGATGATTCCCTCCTCCTATTTATCTGGATTTTATGCTGCCTGACCCTCCATCTCCCTCCATTCCTGGGGAACAATAAATCAGGATTCAGTGTTGTCTGTGTAATGAGAAACCCAGGCCCTGTTTCTCAGCTGGCGTAAATGAATGTATATCCAGCAGCTCCACTGGAGTTAATATGCATTCGGGGTGAGCACCGACCCCCTTCCCCCCCCAGTCCCTTTTGGTCTTCTCTGTAATGCTGTAAAATAAAATGCACATCTAAAAAGATGTCTTTCTTTTGCTCTTTTTCCCCAACACACATTACAGAAGAGCAATTTCCCCAAAGTGTTCTCTAGAAGCAGCAAATAGTATGGCTTGATTAGTTTGCAAGCTTTTTTTTTTTTGTGGTGCAGCTGCCCAGAAATCAGGCTGAGAGCAAGGGTGGGAAACTGCAGCTCACAGCCTCAGTGCAAAGAATTTCTGCCTGCTTAGGTGGTCTTTTGCCTCCAAAGATCCTCTTTTTCTATGTTTTCTCTCTGGGGCTGCAGAAGCAACTGTTTTCTTAATGGTATTTCTTGATTTGGTTTTTTGGTTTTTTGTTTTTTGTTTTTTTTTTTTTTTTTTTTTTTCTGTCTTTCTTTTTATATATATAAAAATGGTGTATGTAGAGAGGGAGAGGTTCTGAGGATAGATTCAATGCTGAGTTGACAGGACACAGAACAGACTCCTCTCTCAGGAGAATACAAATGTGTCGGGAAAGGAAACCCCAGATCGTTTGAATTTCAGTGTTAACAGCCCCAACATATGTCTGAGTCCTCAAGGGAGATTTACAGAGGAGATTTGCATTGGGGTGGCTGGAAATCTTCTCTTTCCACCTTCCCATTACCACTGCTGAAAGCCACCAGCTCCCCATTCATGTGATGGGGGAAGCGTTTACACCATCATCTCTCAAAGGCAGCATGCCAGRTCCTGCTTTGGACCTTGTCCACCTCTAGAAAACTATCACAAAAAATCACATCTGGTGTCAGCAGGACATCATCTCAGACATCCTCAAGCTCCTTGGGTCCTGACAATAGACTAAGTGAGGTCCTGTGGAGCTCAGCACTGAAGTACGTCCTGTGCTGGAATATACTGAGCAAGGATGAGGCAAAGTCCGGGGCCAGAAAAGCCGATACAGCCTTGTCCTTTGGTGAGGAACCTAAAACATGTCCTAAGTGCCTGAAAACTAGACTGGGTTATGTTGTTGAACTGTATGAGCAGAAAAGTACAGAGGCTCAAGGTCATGAGGTGTGAAAACCTTTCCTCAGTCAACCACATCCCTCCACAAATAAATCCCTGTGTTTGAGAACAAAACCCACTTTCTCTCTCTGTTTACAACTATGAAGACCAGGACCTTTGTCCATGGGCATTGCCCAGTCTCTTTCTCATGGCTGACTGATTTTTTTTCTACCTTTGGAATATATTTAAGGTCTCTTGCCTGCTGTGGATTCTCTGGTGTCTAATACATGAGCCCGTGTTTCACCCATCCCTTCTGAGCTTATGGGTCTCTCTCTCCCGTCTTGCTGCTTCTTTTCCCAAACTTCGTTAGCTCTGAGAACTCTCCATCTGCTTTGAAATTGGTTGAAACTGATAGATAGATTCAGGAGTTGTTGGGAGGAAGATAGGGAGGAGGGGGTAAGGAAAGACCTAGAAACAGACAGAAATAACCCCAGTTCTTTAAGAAAAAGGCTGTGGGTATATCTGGCTGCTGCAGTCTGGAGTGGACAACGTGGAGTCACTGCAACAGGAAACCTGTAAGGAAGATGACCCACGTTCACGCTGGCATGGGACCAGAATGCAGACATTTGGGCTGGATTTTTGGTAGCAATTTTTGGATGTCGTCTGCCCACCAGATTCTGGGCCAGACCCTGCAGGCCATCTTGGAGGTCTCAGTAGGAAGCATAGAGAAATCGGCATGCTCTTGTGAGCCTGTTTAAATAGAGACTGCATGTCCTGGGAGGCACTGGGTACTGTGTCAGCACAAGACACCCCGAGAGAGTAAATTCTGTTCCTTTTCTGTGCTTACTGCCCCATTCCCAGGAGAGAAAAACAGGAGAATGGAATCAGATKAAGTGCTACGGGCAGAGGTGCTCTCCTCAGGGAGCTAATGTGAGCTGAGCTCTTTTCTCCCCTGATGCTTCTTCTGCTGCAGGAAGASAGTAAGCCTGCAGTGGCATGGTGTCACACTCATTAAAGTGACCCCAAGGCTCCCTGCTCATTGCCTTACCCTTTCCACATCCAGCACCTTGCCCCAGCGCTGTCTCCAGCCCTGTCCATCTTCTAAGGACTGATGTGCTTCCAGCTGAAACCCCAGCAGAGTCGAGGACTGCCAACATGCAGGAAGTTCAGAAAGCTTTTCTTCTTCTCTGTTTTTTTCTCAAATCTTTATATTTTCAGTTACTGTCTATAAGTGCAGACTATTTATAATCAGGAGAAGGTACACCACCCACGCTACCAAAAGATACAGCATGGTTCAGAGCAAGGTTCAGAGCTTGGGAATCATTCTTTTTCAGGTCCCTGGTTTTACTGGAAAATCAATAAAAAACAGCTGATGTAAGTCAAGCCCAACTATTTCCCCTCTCATTTTCAGAGAAATGAAAAAAACCTGAAAAAACGATCATTTAGGGTCAACCCAAAATATTTCCCTTGACCACCTAATTACATTTTTTGCTTCATTTCTAAGTTATTAAAAATAAACAGGTCCACTCTGAGAGAAATTCCACTTTGAAATGACAAATAGAAGCTGAAAGGTTTTGCTTTGAAATTGCTCTGGTGTTTCTGATGTGAAACATAAGACAGGTTGAAAAGAAGCATTTTGACATTTCCCTTCCATCATCCCCATATTTTTCTTTTCAGCTGAAGCCATCGGCTACACTTAACCCATATTCACAAATAACACACTGCCCCCAACCCTCCACTTTTAATTGAATTAATTCTTTGTGAAAAATGACTCACTGGACTCTACACAACATTTGGTCCAAGCCAGTCAACAACTTTTCATTTCTGCTTTCTTCCTTTGGAGTTTGCTGATCATCCAGCAATGGTGAGGACAGTCTTGATTGGTGATTACAGCCCAAAACGAGAGGGAGAAGAGAAGAGATCACTCCCTTTCTGGGGGGGGGGGGGGGGGGGGGGGGGGGGGGGGGAAGAGGGGAGAAATGACATAAAAATCTTTCCTGAGCAAAACGCCGAGGCAGTGACCCCAGCAGGACTGCAGAGCTCAGCCCATCATCGGAGGTACCTTTGACCCATCAGGACCAGGCACACYGCAGCACCCGGGTGTGGGAGCAGACCAGCAGGCAGATGCAGGTGGAGAACCATCGCGGGCCACGCCGGCTATTAGACCAACTGTGAGGAAGAAGACGACAGTGAATTTTCCCAAGGGCTGTCTCAGGGGTAGGTTGTRAAGGAAAGACTCTTTGTTTCTCTGTGAAAATCCTCTTTTTAGCATCCCTTTTCAGCCAGCACTTTCACAGACTGCAGTTTAAATTGGATAATCATCTGGGTTAAAGTAAATCTTCCTCTTGTTGCAAACTGGACATTATTCTGCTGGTTTTCCTGTTCCTTCCACACGTCTCTCTATAATTGCATCGAAGAGAGAAAGGCAGCGCATCCCTCAGTAAGTTTGCAGATGACACCAAGYTGGSCGGSAGTGTCGATCTGCTCGAGGGTAGGAAGGCTCTGCAGAGGGACCTGGACAGGCTGGATCGATGGGCCGAGGCCAACTGCATGAGGTTCAACAAGGCCAAGTGCCGGGTCCTGCACTTTGGCCACAACAACCCCATGCAACGCTRCAGGCTKGGGGAAGAGKGGCTGGAAAGCTGCCYGGYGGAAAAGGACCTGRGGGYGTTGGTYGACAGMCGGCTGAATATGAGCCGGCAGTGTGCCCAGGTGGCCAAGRMGGCCAACGGCATCCTGGCCTGTATCAGAAATAGTGTGGCCAGCAGGAGYAGGGAGGTGATYGTSCCCCTGKACTCRGCACTGGTGAGGCCSCACCTYGAATCCTGTGTTCAGTTTTGGGCCCCTCACTACAAGAAGGACATTGAGGTGCTGGAGCGTGTCCAGAGGAGGGCAACGAAGCTGGTGAAGGGTCTGGAGAACAAGTCTTATGAGGAGCGGCTGAGGGAACTGGGACTGTTTAGTSTGGAGAAGAGGAGGCTSAGGGGAGACCTTATCGCCCTCTACAACTRCCTGAAAGGAGGTTGCAGCGAGGTGGGTGTTGGTCTCTTCTGCCAAGCAACTARCGATAGGACGAGAGGAAATGGCCTCAAGTTGCACCAGGGGAGGTTTAGATTGGACATTAGGRAAAACTTCTTTCCTGAAAGAGTGGTTAAGCATTGGCACAGGCTGCCCAGGGAAGTGGTGGAGTCMCCATCCCTGGRRGTATTTAAAAGACGTGTAGATGAGGTGCTTAGGGACATGGTTTAGTGGGGCATGGTGGTGTTGGGTTGATGGTTGGACTTGATGATCTTAGAGGTCTTTTCCAACCTTAATGATTCTATGATTCTATGATTCTATGATTAGATACAGCCACAAAGAGATCAAACGACATTGTTTTGTGATACACTGCACCTACCCCATGAGCACGCAGATATGTGCCACGCCCCAGCACAGTCCTCTCTAAGGGATTTTAGGTTGAGGTATATTGCTAGGAGGAAGAATTTTCCAAGAGCAGAGGATCTTGCCAATAACACTGATACTTCCAAGGGCATGTGGAAGTGTATCTTTGTTTGTCCTGACCCTGTTACAGCCCCAGCTTTGCTCAGCTTTCACTTTAAATGAACTGTGATCAATTAAAAGCTCTGCTCACTGTTTATTCAAAGAGCATATAAATCTTCAGAGTCTGATTTTTCCTTTTGGACTGCCTTTGGAAGTCTGAAAATAAAACCAGTGCCAATTCTAAATATTTCATGTCTCCATGTTCCCAAGCTCAAATGAGTCTGATGGCTTTGGTAAGCTGTAAGGAAACAACCAGAACAGACCAGAAATCTTGGAAAAAAAATTCACCTCCTATCACCTCTGAAGGGAAAATATTCCTTTTGGTTTTCTTCCTATTTTAGATGAATGTGGACTTGCAGGGGGACAAACTGGAGCGCTCCAGCGCTGTTTGTTGTTAGGTTGCTGTTGAAATCCAGCTATAAAGACCCAAAGGAGCTTCTCACTCATCTGAAATGATATCAGTCTGGAGAGGAGATATCCCAGCAAGCTGCTGTGAAGCAGCTGCAAATGGGCTTTAAGAGGTGGGGGATAATATTCTTCTACCTGGAGGTGCATCTTCCTAACTGGTAGCTCCTCATTAAAGATGGTGGGCAGAGAATATTGAGCCTGTATGGCTGTTTTCTTTCCTGTCCCTCTTTTGAGGGTAAATGCAGGACCACGCTTTCCCAGGCTGTCAATGTGGCACTTTGGAACGTGTCCCACATTCACTTAAAAGAAATAAATCTGTGTCGGATCAACTTTCTCATGCTAATCAAGTCACTGGAGACAGTGACGACAAATGGTGTGGGACACTGTCTGTGCTTACCAGGGAGGGAATGACACTCCTGCCCCTTGCTAAGGCCAGATTCATAGCACAGTGCCTGCAGCCTTCCCTGAATTAGCACTGTTGGGTGCTCCAGGACTGTGTTCAAAACAACCACAGGTCACTGCCCAGGCAATCCTATCCTCAAACAAGAACCGGTGCTGGCTAGGGACTGAAACTGGATCTCACTATTGGGTGTTGGAAGTGCAACCATGAATTTCTTCCATCTGCCCTCCTCTGATCCATGGTTTCAGAGATTCTGATAGCCACATGGGCTATTAGATCAGGCAGAGGGTGACTCCTTTCCCTTTGTAGATATGGTCTGTCTCCCATAGCTGAGAACGAAAGGCTGCTTCTCTTCCTAGACCCTTACCTTGTTGGCATCCCTACCTGTGAAAGCTGCTGGACTCAGGCTGTAATAAGAACAGCAGCTCTAGTGTCCTGTCTTCAGTGTAACTCTGCTGTTCAGGATCCTACCTCATAGTCCACCTAAGCCAGTCAAGGAAAGTGGCTTCATTTACATCAGGTGATAATCCAGTCTGGTGTCTAAAAGCAGAGGGAAGAGGCAAAGTTCCATAAAACCAGAGGTGGATGCCTGGAAAACTCATTAAAAGCCCTCGAAATACAATGGATAATGAATCCTCAGTGGGCCATAATGTCTGTGTAACCCAGTGGGCAGCTGACATCACATTTATCTTCCAAATGTTACCTCTGGTCCCTTAAAACACATTATCAGAGCAGATCTATGTTGCTGGAGGACTGGAAACATAAACACTCCAATTAAAATCTTTATCAGCCAGACAATGCCTGAGAATTAAAGTCCTGCGCTGAGCCTGTCCATCTCCCACTGATGCCCCCTAAGATACACTGCTGAAAAACCTTTGCAAAGTAAACTGGGGAAAACACTGTCCTTTTGCCAGTTGCCAGCTAATTGTGGGTTGCTGCGGCTTTTTTGTTGTTGTTGTTGTGTTTTGTTTTTTCTCTATCCCCCAGCATTGAAAATTCATTAGTCACAGGGGCGTGAGGTTAAACAGCACTGTGTGCAACTCACATTTTATTTTAGGTTGCATAAGCTTCACAGAATTTCTGCCTGATGCTTTTGCATTCTCTCATGCCCTCTYCTCCTCCTTTCCATTATTCTTGTCAGTCTAACAACTAACAAGACCGATCTTGCTCAATGTTTTCTGATCCCTGCTCCTCCTCCCATCTCTCAGTTTACAGTAGTTTTTATTGTAATACAGCTGAATAGGAAAGATTCAAAGGCACAAAGGACCATGAGAGATTTGCTTCCCGTCAGGTGTCTTTGTGCCCTTGAAATCTCACCAACACTGAGAAACTGTGGGATCTTACACTGATCTTCAAACTAATCCTCACATTGCTCTTGTTCTACCTTGTCACAGCTTCCTTTTGGTACTCAGGTTCATTGGTCAAGGAGTATGGAAGTTAAAAGAGGTAGCAGGTTCCCACCAGCTGGGAAGCTGACCTACGATGCCTGTTTAATAGCAGAACATGTGGTCTTGGCTCTGTTTTTTTATTCTTGTTCCTTATTTCACGAGCATCATAATGATGCTGGAGTGTCTTTCCTTCCTATTTATGCTGTAATTATGGTCATTTGGATTCACATCATTTGAAGTTTTTAAACTTTAAATCTGTAAGACTTTAAATCAGCGTACACATCTCCATCCGAATTAGCTGCCCACCCTCCATTTCTAATCAAGGGAGCAAAATGGGTACTTCTAGGAATGACTCATCACCTCCTAAGTAAATTTCTAAAATAGACCAGGTGGTTTGTATCCTGTTTCACCCCATTGGCTACAAAGGGAGCCCAGGGCACTAGCTCCAGCAGAGACATCTACATTGCAGACCTGTCTACTTGGCCAGAGGAACCCCACTGTAGACATCTGGCCCAAGAGTGGGCATGTAGACTGAGGATGTTTAATATTAGGGAAGATTCAAGTGGAACCAGAGTTTCCGGGATGGACGCTAGGTCAGGTAAGGCCTGCTAGTCTGGATTATGGGTGCTTTAAGAACAGTGATAACGGTCCTTTCTGGATATAAAACCCTTTCAACTATATTCTTGCCTAATGTCATTGGGAAATTTGCTGCACTCTAAAGAGAAAGGCACAGTGACAGCTCTGGGTAGGAAACCATGAGGTGTTTAATGAGGATGTAGGGTGGGTTGTACATGGAAGGATATGTCAGGGCAAAGAGAAGGGTTTCTATGTCATATCTGCTAATGGTTTGCTGGTTTTGGCTGTTCCCCTGCAGTTGCCAAAGGATCTCAGGAAGTTATTGGGGGGACTTGTACTTGGGTATATTCTTGAACCTTGGGCCATATTTACTGCTCGTGCCAGGCTCAGGAGTTGGTGACATTTAATATATGCTGGAAAAAAAAAAAAAAAGAAGGGTGTCCACGTTCATCCCAACAGTGATGCAGTGTTGACACTGGGGTGGGAGGTGCTGGCTAATGGGAGGCAGGTGAGAGCCTACCCTAAACAAAACATGTGGACGGCGAACATGGAATACACCTGTCTTCCAAGGATGTCTGTCCTCTGGGCCAAAGTGTCAGGCCCTCTCAGGGAACGCTTTGCCTAGGATGCAATTTTGTTAACCCTTATTTTGACACTGGACAAACAGGATCAACAGAGCTCCCATGTTCTGCTGGCGTCCAACCAGCTCAATCAAAGCTTGCTCAACACACAGTTCAGAAAAACATTGTCTCCTCTCTATGGTGATGGACACCAACCAACATCCCCACCTCAGGGCATAAAAAGGACTCGGAGAGACTTGAACTTTTGTTTTTCAGCAGGAATAACTATTTGGCATAAATTTATCTGGATGTCCACAGGCCATGGAAATTCCCCTTTGGAAAACGTTCTTGAGGAAGCAAATTGGGGAGGGAGATGGATGGGAGAACAGTTAGAGGCCAGCCATGCACTCTATCAACCTTAAACGAATGAGCTGTCACATGGATATATAGGGAGAGGGACACAGGTTAGTAAATTAAAGCCCTGACAGCTCTTGACTCCAATCCAACGTGCTAATTGGAAAGACTTCAACTGTTGCCATCCCCTGAGACCTATATCTCAATCACAGGCCCGCCCTCCCCAGGTCAGCCCAAAGAGCTGTTATCGTCTACTGCCTGGTCTTTTCCTGGAAGAGGCTCAGGAGTATGAGAACAGGAGAAAAGATGTTTTCTTTGCTCCTACATGGCTTTTCTGAGCTCTGCTGTGCCCTGAGTAGGAGCACACAGAGGAAGGTCTAATCCTCAGCTGGTGGCAAATCAGTGTCTCACCACCACAGAGATGCTATCACCACCTGAGAAGCTATGCCAGTTTGTGCAGATTGGAGACCTTCTGGTGGTGGCTGATGGCAGAGTTACTCCACTTTAAACTGAGAGAGGGTCAGTCCTCAATACACTGATGTAATAAACACTGAAATTTCACACTCTTAATTACGGCTGTAACTGATGCCACTATTACTTGTTAAGTACYGATTATGCAGATTTACAATAGCCTGTGGCATTGTCTATATCCAGCATCTGATGCCCCAAAATTACTGGGATAACATTGTATTAACCATCAAGGTGGTATCTGAGATACTGCTCTTTCTTGCTTGACCAGCAGGAAATAACTTCGTTACATACAGGGAAAACCTGACTTTCTAGTGGTGGCTACTTTGACTTTCCTAGTTGGATCCATCTCACCTCGGTTCATAAAATCATCTTGTTTCCCCTACAGGATACTGAAATCTTTGACACCCGTCGGCTGCATTTCTGGGCAGGCACTTTCCTAACTGGTTTGTGTGTAGCTATCCACCAGAGCTGGACACAGAGACTTTATTACTAAACCATATACTCTTGCACTCTAATAGAGAGAAACTACATCTTGTTCTCTTCTGTGGAAGTTACATGAAAACTTGGCAATTTGCATTTTTTATGTGATATCATAACATAAATGTACAGATGTTGACTTGGGGACAGGTGCTCTGAAGTTATTGGAAAGGCTGTTCTTCCTGGGAGGCAAAATGTGATCACCTCATTTAAAACTGGCCAAGAAATGCAGACAGATCCTCTACCTCTTGCAAGAGAGCCCCAAGTGCTACAATTACCTCAAGAAATTAGGACCACAGCTCTTCCCCATGACCCAGTAGTAGCAGTTGAAGAAAATATTCCTCTGAACATCTGCTTCAGTGAGACTGATCTCATTGGTAGCCCCAAGCAATGTAAAATTTCCTTACCAAGTTATTGTAATTCCATCTTATTGAAACACTTCTCCTGTTGCCTCTTAGAAAATGAGCATGTTTGGTAAATCCTTGTTCATCTAAATAAGAGAAAGGAGAGAAATTTTTGTTGCCATACAATGGGCTAGAGAGGCACATGGACAATACCACCATGGTGGGATGGAGCAGAGGAAGGTTTCCTGCAGGAGTATTTTTCAAATCATCCATTCAAATGTATTGTTGCCAAACAGTCAAGCTACTCAGAAGAGCATTTGATTAACTGGTGACTGGACAGCTTGGATCTACTATTTAGGGAGAGTGGAGTAAATACTGCTCCAGAGGAAGTCAGTGGGAAAGCATCCCTGGGAGGGTTCAAAGAGAAGATGCATCTGGTGTATAACACCAGGATGGAGGATAGCTAAAAAGGCAGTTAAATGCCACTGCACCATGTTCTGATCTCACACCAGTTTCACACGGGTGGATTCAGACATTTTGAAAAGGTCTGGTAGTAAAGTGAAGGGGGGTGAAGGAAAGAAAGGGGGAGTTGAGCCCAGTATTCAGGGTGTCTCAAGCACAAAAAGAACAGSTGGGACCCCGGAAATTACCTCCAGGTGATGACCCTGATAAAATATATACTAATCAGACTAATAAAATAGAAATAATCAAGGAACCCTCACCCTTCGGAGCTTCCAAAAAGCCTATACGATACCTCCATGACATCTGTGAAGCTACTCCTGATTTGTACCCTGGAGCAGAAGAATCAGGTCCAGATTCTACAAAGCTGTGCTGTGTAGCTGTGCCCATCACACATGTCCCAACAGAAGGAAGGTACATCCTCTGCAGACTGACCTCATCCTGGATCATCCACCCGTCTTGTCACAGTTCCCAACATGCCTTCCCAAGGACAGAAACATCTCAGGAAGGAAGCTTTGGCTGCCTTTTGGTCCCTGAGCTCCTGCCATGGTGCCATGCAGCCTCTGGGTTCAAGATGTGGACAAGCTGTTGCTACCACATGGTTCCAGGTAAAGAGTCTGGCTCAGGTCTTGAAAGCTGGGCAGCCCTCCCAGCTCAAAACTGCTCCAGAGGCAATTAGCTCTGCAGTGCTGAGAGCTCAGGCATGAGGCACGTTCCCACTCCTGAAACAGCCACTCTGCTATTGTGCCTGGGACTTCACCCAAGCTGACCCTTAACTGAGTATTCACACTTGGCTTTTAATTACTGTTACAATTAGCATAGGTTTCTTGGCTTCCTTTTCATGCAGCTTTGCAGGGAACAGAAGCACTGAAGCCACTGCTGTAAGCTCACTGTGGAGGAAGGCATGTGCCATTAAAGCCCAAGATGATGGAAAGGCAAGGGGACGAAATGAGCTGAGCTGAGAACCAACGAAAGTGAATCTGTTAGAAATGCTGAGAGTCCTGTTCAGCACCCAGAGAGGGGGACAAAAAGTGGTTTGAAAGAGATGTATGGTCTTTTGAATGCAGCTACTCACACTGCATCTGGGACACAGGGACCTGAATAAAATGCACCAGACCCATGGTGGAAAGCGTTGTCCATTGCTTTCACATGCCTATTCAATTCTGTGATGATACGCTCTCAGGATTTGTTCCCTCCCCTGGAAAGAGCAGCTCATACCTCATTACTTGTGAAGGTCTGACATCCATGAAGGATTCGGGTCTCAGATGAGTAACGCTGCTGCTGCCACCACACTGTGAACATAAACAAGACACATAAGGAGAACTAGCAACCATACCAACTCTCACTTTGCTAACATCTCTGCTCCAGTGATACCAGCTCCAGTTGTTTCACTGATCAGCAAGTAAAACATGGAATAATCCTCTCCATCCTGATGTTGATTTGAAGTTTACTGCTTTTGTTTCAGACCTACAAAAGGCCTTGGGAACCCAAAAGCTCCCCTGTTCCTCCCACACACTTATATCTCATGCATGAGTAAGGGATGCTGCCCTTTTCTTACCATCCTACTTCATGACTCAGCTTTGGAAATCAACCCAAATTTGCACTGGGCAGTCAAGCAGTGATAATGTAGTTGTATGCTCTTCCCAAGGCCTCCACAGGGGCATGGACTCTGCAGCATGACCCCAAACCACAGCAGACTGCAAAGGAGGATGATCCTTGGCTATTTTTCTCTGTTTCCATGCTGAATGTCTTCCCAGGATTTCTGGGCTCTGTCCAGATCTTCTCTGCCATTGACTTGGGCTGCTCCTAGGTGGCCCTTGCCCAGACACAGTCCCACTACTGGGGCAACAGGGGCTCCTGCAGGAAAACACTACCTCCTGCAAGACCTGTCTCCCAAACACAGCCCTGCAGAAGCTGTGTCCACAGCCCTGAGAAGGTCCAAAGCTCTGGTATGCATCACTGTTGCCAGCTCAGCCATTTCAAAAATGTAATTTCCATCACAACCATCATGCAAAGAGCCTCAAAGTGAGCAGTACTGTAGGTGAGGCCTCTTTCCACTATCAGAGTGATTTTATCAGATCCCACCAGATCCCACTAGCACCTTGTTTGCTGGGGTTTAAGGGCTGTTGCTCTACCCAATACAGCCCACACTTTTGGTCATGAGAGGCCAGACTGTCCCCCATCCCTTCACTGTGATGGGTCTAGTTCTGAGACCTTATTGCTGTTTGCTGGATGTGTCCTGCAGCACACAAAGGGTTACTGTGCAACCAAGGAGCTTGTGGTGTGGCAAGGACATACAAGGAAAACATTAATCACAAGGAAAAATGTGAGGAATGTCACCCTCTGTAAAATCAAGCCCTTGTTATCAGTTTGAAAGACTACCATTCTTGCGCAGGCTGGGGTTTGTTTCCCTCTCAGACCTCCATCAAGTCAACACCACTGACATGAGGCATGATTTACCTTTCACTCTGCAGACTTGGGACTTACACAGTCACTAGTCACCCTCTAACTACAGTGGCAGAGACCTCACTGCCTTGTCAGGACCCTTGGGACCTTGCAGGGCTACAGGAATTTGGACTCTCAAAAAACAGGGTCATAGCATGCCAGGGAAAGCATGCACCACCATGCTTGGGAGGATTGGCTTTTGCAGGGACTGAAGAGACTGGGTGCAGGTAGGGAGTCTGGAGGACAGAGGAGAGGGGGAGAGAGACCATTAGTTCCATGCTTGGGACAGGTGGAAGAGCAGGGGTGGCACAGCAATGACAATGAACTTGGTCAGGTTGTGGGGCAGTTGTTGTGGGAAGGAACAGAGTCTCCAAGGGCCAGAAGGAAGGTTGCACCAGTAATGCTGTTCTTGAGTCAGTTCCAAAGCCTTCCTTTCCCTGAAATGCTAGCTGTTTCCCTTTGCTATGGGTCATTTTAGTTTATGGTTAGTTGGGAACATCTCTACAATACAAGTAGCTTCTCATAGTTCTCTCAGTGAAAGAACAACAACCCTGAGAAACTTCCAGGCATGTAGAGGACCTTCAAAGGGTCACTCCCATACTTCCCTCCCACATGTCCAAACACAGCCTCGCATCTTTTCCTCCTGAGTGTTTGAGCTTGCACCCCATGAAGTACTCTTGGTTTGGCTTCTGTTCTGCTAACTACTGCAGGCGTCACTGGGGGAGGTTCAGGATGGACATCTGAAACTGAAGCTCTCCCTGTGGCCGTGTTTCTCAGTCCTTGCCAATAGCTGAAGGGCAAAAAGCAATCCCTGGTCTGGAAGTTCTGGTACTCGGTAATTCTGGCTAAGCACTGAGCAGATGTAGTGCTGTGACTCCTTCCCTCCATTCACCATCAGATGGCAGAAAGAGCTTCTTACTCTCTGAGCTTTAAACCACAGCTCCAATGTCCCTTTACACCTAGAGAGGACTTGGAGAAGTGTTTCATTTACTAGTGGAAATGTTTTTTCCTGGTGGTGAGTTTCACCCAGTTACATAATTTCTGTAAAACATACAGGTTTTAACACCTGAGCATAAAGGTGTTATGGAAGCCAAATTGCGTCCCCAGGCTTCTTTGAAGCAAAGCTAGTCCCAGCTTATAAACGACGAAGCTGAGACACAGATGGGTAAATAGTTTTCGTGCAATCCAAGCCCTCACTCTCATCCCTGGAGTAATCCTCTAGATTATAAGAATGGCAGCCTTGGAGGGACTCACTAGCACCCAAATATACTTTCCCCTGCCTCTGGAGTGCAAACGCAGTTGGTAGTTGGCCAACAGCACAGGTCATTAACAATACAACATCCACCATCCACACTTGCTTTGGAGCAGGGAATAGCAGCACCTCTCTGCCTCCAGGCACTATTCACAGCATGAGCCAGGATGCAGTCTTGGGTGCCCAGCCAGCTTGGCACTGCTTCTCCCTGCTCAGGGGTGCCAGGACATCAAAGGAAAGCAGCAGGAGGCAGGATCGAAAGGAAGAAAAAGAGGTGCTTCTTCACACGCATCGTTAGCGGTGGTGGTCCTTGCTGCAGTAAGTGGTGCGCACTGAAAACTTGCAGCAGTTGGAAAGTCAGTTGGATAAATTTGTGGTGGGAAAGTCAGTGAGGTCTATTAATTACACAGAGCCATGAATTACTGCGGGTTGGGGGAGTATTATGTGGTATGTGCTCCTGTTCATATTCTTCTCACAGCTTCTGCTCTGGCTGCTCTTACAAGCAGGATAATGGGCGAAGCTTGTGATCCAAGGTTTTGGGGTCTTTTTTTTCACTGTGGACTTAGGTGAAGTCAACATTTTTTTGTAACAGCAGAGACTTTTACAGCCAGACACACGAGGGCAGAAATGCAGCATTATGTTATTCTATGGACCTGTAATCATAGCCCCAGACTGATAATTTGAGGATTTCTGCATTTTTTCATAGGTGGCAGATAACAGCCGACTATTCCCTGGGACAGATTCCTTGAAATAACACCTTCACACCCAATATACATGTGAAGCTAGCAGCAAGGAAATCATCTTCCAGGACTGGAAAGGGCTAAGACACCAACACAGTCTCCATCCTTGGAGGTTTTCAAGACCAGACTGGACAAAGCCCTGACTAACCTGGTCTGATCTTGTAGCTGACCCTGCCTTGGGCAGGAGGTTGGACTGGAAAAGTCCTGAGGTCCCTTCCAGTCCAAATGAACCTGTGACCCTTTAGGCTATGAATACAAAAATGTGGCATGAACAAGAACATCTCCGTTGCATCTTGAAGCCCCACGGATGTGGCTGATCCAACAGCCCAACCTTCTCAGTGATGTGGATCTCTGAAAGATAGGGTGACTGTCTGCAGCAGTGTTACCAGGACCAAAGGGAAGTCAAACCAATCTGCAGGGGCTTCGTGCTTTCCCATGTGGCTCCTTTTGCTTCTCTGACCCAAAACACAACTATAACTAGAAGCTGGAGGAGCCTTTGCCTGCTTTACTTGCTCTGTTGGAGAGATGTTGAGCCAAAACATGAAGTCTTTGCAGGTCCATTGGCTTCTGGGCTGAGGGAACTGAGGATGAATTTTGCAGAAAAGTAGTTTGGTGGGAAGAGCTGATTGGGGTTGCTTTCCTTTTTCACTAGCAAAAGCAGTATAGCTGGAAGCATGCAAAGAAGTTAGAAAGAGGATCCCAAAACTGTAGATTTACTTTGTGGGTGAATATAATTGCAGATTTTTTTGGAGAGGGAATTTTGCATCTTTAATCCCTTGTGAGGGAGATTTTCACAAAAAACAAGTGTGAAGTCAAAGGAGCAAAGGCTTCTCTCCTCTGATTTATCCAAGTGGAAATGGGCTTAGAACATTGCAAACCTGGTCAGTTTTCCCATGTTTCTTGTGTGGTATTGCAAACATTTTGATATTTATTCTGTGTGGGTTGTTCATGATATTGGACCACTTTAGTGAAATTACAATGTGAAAAAAATTGACTGTGTGCATTTTCAAATTGTAATGCTTTAAAACTGCACAGATCTTATATGTTCAGTGACCCCAAATGGCCAAAAGCAGCTTTTACATCTCATTGGGAATCACAATGATTCAGAACTAAGAAAAATTGATGAGAAAATTGATTTTAACAGAATTTCAATGGAGAATAATCCAAACAAGCCTTCTCATTTTGCACTGGCACTCGTCTCTGGGTCTGGCAGTTCCTCACAGAAGTATTAGTTCTCAGTGCTGTTAGCCCCAGGTTTGCTTTATGATCTCCTCTTTTTGCCTGGACAGTAGCTCACAGGGTATCTGTCATTCCCTTCCTTTTCCTGAGCTATGTCTTACCATCTTGGAGACAATTTTTTCTCTTGTTTGATTTGAATGTTTTTCAATGTATTGCTTTTCTTGGCTCAGTTCAAGAGAAGAACAAATGTCAAAACCAGGGGAATTTTTCAGAAGGTGAAACTTCCCATTTTAAAATCCTCGTTAATTAACTTTCCATTCTGGCTTCCTCCCCAAAGCTGATCTAGTCACCCCCTTGCTTTGCTGGGAAGAGCTGATGAGCTCACAGCCCGATGTGAACATAAATTTCCACCTCACACCTCTTGTATATGAAGGAAATGACATATTGCAAATCCAGTTCAGTTCTTTAATCCCAGGGTAGCATGAATCCAACATCAGGACACAGCTTGTTCCTTGAAACTAGACTAAAACAATAATTACTGAAATGTTTCAGGAGTGATTCTTGTTGCTAAGCTCCAGAATGATGCTAATTTCTTTGCTTAAGTTTGCAGGATTGTTTTCTTTTTTAATTTTTTTTTTTTAACCTAAGCTGACATTCTTTCCTGTCTCAGGAGAAATTTCTGTATTGCAGTTAGAGCAGCAGCTGCAAGCTGAAAGCTGCACATGCAAAGAGACACTTCAGCAAATCAATCCTCTTTGGTTTTTAAAACAGAGCAATCACTTAACAAGGAAGACAGCAGGTTGCACATCGAATGCCAGCCTGTTTTGGAAGGCAGTGGGGTTTAGGGCTGGCCTCTGCTGCTCAGACTCTGTGTGAGCCCATGCACATCAATTGGGACCTCATCCCCAGCTCTTTGTTTGCTCTTGGAAAGGTCTCAGTCCAGCCATCCCTCATCACAGGGGTTCCACCATGCTCTCAAGGAGCCCCGCTTGAGTCCCAGCAGCTCATGCCTTCCCTTCAGTTCTGTGCCAGGAAATCCCAGGGTTACATCCCCATCCCAGGACGGTGAATTTGATGGCTGCTGACCTTGGTCATACCTCAAGCAAATCAAACCCAATCTGCTAGCAGCTGCTCTTTACAACTTTACTCCCAACTAGAGGGATCCTGAAGCACAGCAATCAGAGTCAGGTGAGCAAGGACTTCACTTCACACTCCCCATTTGAAGCGGGGAGAGGTACCAGCTCAGAGACATAGGGCATCTTGGCCTTGCAAACCTCAGGCGTCTCTCAAGCCCTGCCTCCCTCAGCTCAGCTTCCATCCATATGGATAAGATGTCCCCCTCCCCTCAGACTAGACCAGCCTTGTCTTCACTGCCTGGTGGAAACCATCCCTGGTCTGCATGAGGCCCTGAAGCATGCCTGGAGTGGGAGGCCAACATACCCAGGAATGGGGATCCTTGGGTAGGCTCTGTGGGGCAAGAATGGGATGAACTGTGCAACAAGGCTGTTGGTCCTTGTCTTCAGAAATGCCTTCCCTCAAGGAGGTGGGTGTCTCCATCCATTTGAAGAGCCCTTATTAGATGGCCTGGGTCCAACAGGGCTTAAAGATGGCTCTACCGCTGTCTTGCTATGAATGGTTTACCTGGGAGAGAGGTTGACCTAACAAAGAGGAAGATCTTTCACCTTCTGTGCTAGGGCATGGGCATATCCATTAGAACTGCACAATGTGTCTCACTCACCAAACCTAAAAACACCTTCCTACTTGGAGTGGGAATCCCCTGGGCCTCCCTCCTGCCTGCAATTACACTTCTTAAACAAACTGCTAGTAGGCACCCTTGCTCCAATGCTTTGGAGGCCTCTAGATGTCCAGGGTAGGCTCACGGATATGTGAGCCAGAAGGGATCATACATGGATGGTCAGCCTAGCCTCCTAGACATCCCAAGCCAGAAAACCATCCATGGCTCCTACATGGACAGTCTCCTTGAGATGTGTCCCTCTCAGTTGAAGGAGCCCACAAGCAATCTGTCCGGGGCTGATTTACTCTGTCTTTTGCCTTTGAGGAGAAGGCTGGGACAACCCTACGCTGAGGCAAGAATGAAACCTCTGCCTGGCCATGATGGATCCCATGAAGCCCCCATCCTAGTTGTGAGTCCCACCAGGTTGGGATGGGGATAGGGCATTTCTAAACCTCCAAAGAGGACCTGTTTGGACCTCTTTGTTTTAATCTGTCGATCTCCTTGGGCTCAGCCACCACCTTGGTAAGGAGCATGGTGCAGAAGGCACCATATTGTTTGTGTGTTACAGTGCTGATCACATCATCAGCCCGAAGGCCAGGATTGTTCCAAGAGCGCTGTGGGAATTAAGTACCCTGGAGAAATTCATGTAAGCCTGGCTGTATTTCAGTAAGATCTGGGCCTTTAACAAATTAATAACAACAGGGAGACAAACGTGGCATTTTAAAGCACACTATGTCCAATCCTCAGCAGAGGTCACAGGATGTCTGTCACTTTGCAGCAGCTGAGGATCTGACCCAGAGACAATTTGCTTTGTTTGGGGAAAAATTCCTTCCTGAGCATCTCAAACAGGCAAGCATTGGGCTTTAAATCCACCCAATTACCTTCAGCACGAATGTCCTTCAAGCACACAGGAACATTAGAAAAAATACAGGAAAAGTTCCCTAAGTCCAAAATGAATTTAAATAAGCCAAGAGTTGAGCAGCAGACTCATTAGTCTCACTGCTGTGTGTTGCCTCTTATTCCTGCCGTGGCTTTGCACTTTCCAACAGCTGCTTCTGTCAGGGGAGACACCTCCCTTCCCGGCTGGGCTGGAGGATGGAAATTTGGACACCCAGCCCTGCCTGTTCTGACCAGCATGCTGTGCCGTAATTGCAATCTGCCATCTCAGGGAAACAGACGGATTTGTTTAAATAAAGACGGCCCCAAAAGCACCTGTCCCCAGATGAAAATGATTCTGTCTCCAAAGCCAGTGTGAAAGGTACAATTTGTGCCCGTGACTGAGTTTTATTAAAAGCTCCCCCAGACTCCCTCATATCATTATCAGGGTAGGCACTGTCACACTTTTCCTCCAGACACATCAGTATTGCTTCAGGGCTTGGAAAGAGAAGTAGTTTTGGGGCACGTAGACCAGTATTTGAGTAAGTTACATGTACCAGAGAGTTAAAAGCATGCTCACAGGCTGTTATTTTAGAATAGCTCTTATTCAGATTAGTCACTTCACAGCTTGCCTTGCTGGCAAGTTTTTATTCCAGATTCAGGGATTAAATCCTCACCAGCCATCTCTCTTTTTGTTGATTCATCCCGTGAGGACTTGTCCCCGCATCCTTGCTGTGCACCTACACTGGAGATGCCATTGAGTGGTACTCACTGACTCTGGTACTGACTCCGACCATGCAAGTGCAGAAGCTGCTTGCAAAGCCCAGGAGTGTGCCCTCCCATGTGTTGACTCCTCACGGGACGCTGGGGAACGTCCTCCTCCAGCTTATGGCCTCTCCATCATACTGTATGGTGTGATATGGACACTCTAGTAGAGGAGTCATCTTCCCCACATTGCTGTTCAGTGCCTTTCTACCAACCTCTACTGTGCCCATCCTTGACAACTTTGGGTTGAACAAAAGTGTTTCGCAGCTGGGATGACACAGCAAATGCCCACCCGAAGCATGGAGCACCCAAACCAATGTGAGCCATGGTGTACAGCAGCGCGACATGGCCCCTCATGACCCCCTCAGCACAGCATGCAGGGGCTGCTGCCTGGGAGCACAGTACAGAGCTGGAAAACCAAGAAAAAGCCCCAAATCCCCATTATTCCCTTTGAGGCAGTATCCATTGCTTCCTACCTGACCACTTCACCCCTCCAGGATGATCCCTACAGCCCTCAAATGCCGTGTGATCCCGTGTTTGATCTCTGCTTCACACCTTTCCTCATCCTCTCCCTCTACACCTGTCTTCCTCCTTTTTCTTTCTCACCCTGGTGGTGTTTTCTCCTCTTCTCTCTCTTCAATTTTGCCCTCATCTTCCTGTTTCACATCTCATTTTGCCTCATAACACTTTTGTCAAAAAATTCTGGCTACTCAGATAACTATGAAATAAAGCTCTTGAAAAACACCTAAACTCTGTCTTAGGGAGAGCAAAGAAACTTCTGAATATTTTCATTTACCCTTGAGCGAAAAAACCCCAGCAGACGCAGCAGCCTGTATTTTGTTCATCAGGAGAGAGGGACTCTGGAGGGATTCGAGGTCTGATCCTGCGCTGGATGGGAAGTGTTTTCATGTTATACAGGCTCAGATACACAGCTTTCCCCTCTCTGCCTTTACCACTGTAATCTTATTCATCCAGGTGTAAAAAGCCATGGAGAGGAAAGAGGATGCTGAGGCGATCAGACGCTAATGCAGAATTATAGTTCCTGCAAGGTCTTGCTGCTGCACGATGCCAGCGTGATGCTAGGGAGCTCGGGAAGCGCCAGTGAGTGCCAGCAGCCGGCAGACGTGCCCACATGGGTAATTTGCTATGTCTGCATGTTTCTGATGAGGTCCTTGGCCTCTTGTTTTCTTTCCCCCTCTTCTCCSAGCCCGCACCGAGTTATATATGTCACACACTGGCCCAGATGGAAAGTTTTCCCCAGAAGGATCCATACCGGGAGCAGTGGGTGGTGAGGATTTGATGCYGGGCATACAAATGCTGGGGATGTGACAGCTCCGGTCCCTGACATTTGGTACATGGCAGACTTTAATAATGCCATTGCCCACCTCCAGCAAATGAGTCCTGGAGGAGCTGCAATTCTGATTGTCAGAGAGGGAGAGAAAGGGTAATTAAAAGGCCCAGTGACAGGTAATGAGAAGGATGGAGCTGCATCTCTGCTGAAAGACCTGGTGCTCTCCTGGTCCCTTTCTCCCGCACACTCCCCTGTGCCCGTGCGAGCACATCCCTCCACACCTCCCTCTCAGCCTGGGACCAGGAGTGACCTTCTCCAGAAACACAGATGGAATTGGACATCCTCAGCTCCCACTGCTGAAAGCGTCAATTAGCGCTAATTGGACGGTGCTAGGGTGAGTGCACATAGTGGGGAAGGAAGAACAGGGACTGTAAGGCTTAGTAGGTTTCTTTCTTCTTTTGCTTGAAAATGCAGAAAGCTACGTGATGAATGTATTACCATGCGAGTTCCAACAGGACGTTTTCTCAGGATGGGGCTTTTATTCAAATGGAAAATACCAAATTCCTCTGATGAGACACTGAGCCAAGTAGCCATGGTCAGAGGAGACAGAGGTCTGGATTGATGCCTGGCACTTGCATTTCCCATGGAGCAACAAGAAAATCTTTGGAGTGCCGAAAATAAGTAAGAATCTCTTAGATTAAATAACACGTTTCTGTTGGTCCCACAATCTCATACGACTAGATTTCTCCCCTCCAGCATTTTTTATAGCCCTGGTTTGTCTTCCCCTGCTGTCTTATATGTGAGTGTCATTTCACTTCTAATGGTGAAGGATATTAGAAATTTGAGTGAAAAGGACTTGCTTTGTGCATTGTTGGTATTTTATTGCYATTAGACAAGTGTTCTGACCTCTAGTGTTTCCACATTTTTATGATCACCTACATTGAAATCTCCCCAGATTTATGTACTGTAAATGGTAAGTTCTTTGTTCTTTAGATCACGTGCCCAGGATCCAGATGGCCATGTTGTGATGGTCTGTAAAGTTTAAGGGCATTCGGGGAGCTAATAAGAACTTCGTGCTGTTGCGTTCAAAACTTTCCCGGAGGGTAACCTTCATGTACCCCCGATTGCCAGGTTTCACATGGGTGATGCCTTCATACATTGGATTTCAAACTTTCTAATATTTTGTTTAAGAAATAAGCTCAAGATTCTCTGAGGATGTCTGCATGAGGATGCTAAAGGGGCAGCACCCAAGCTAGGCAGTTCATCCTTTATGTGGCATAAACAAGACATTTCCACAATGCATTTCATTCTCTGGTGGTTGAATCTCAGTAGGAGGGGGAATGGTGGCAGAGGTGATAGGGATGCTGAGCCAGAAATAGCCGAGTGATAAAACTCCTTGTTTTAAATCCATCTGTAATAGCAAAGACAAATTGTGAAGTTGCTTGGAAAAGCAGGATGGCTATTGATAAAAAGGCACTAAGGGGATTCTCAGAAACTGTGAACAGACGCGGCACAAATCAGCCCCCCARTTTTGTGCTACAGAGGACGCTAAGAAAATTCACTAACAAATTTTTAAMCTGAAAATTGCAGAATTTATGAAATAATGTGGGGTCAACGATGTGTCCCTTTCTAAAGAGAAAGGGACAGTGCTAGGAAGGATCTAATACTGAGGAAAGAGTTTCATTTCTCACCGCTTTTGCTTTGGCCAGCTCAGGTGATTTAGAAAGATGCTTCATGCTTTTTCAACAGCTGTGGGAAGAGATACGGTATCATGGATCCAGGGGTGTACGGGAACAGCCCAGCTGAGCTTAGGAATTTAGTATGATCGCATGAGTGGCACCCCCTTACAGACTGATGAAAATGAAGGGACGAAAAGAAATTCCAAAGCAAAAATAAAAATGCAAAAGCAAATGTCAAAAAAAAAAAAAATGCAGTCACTGAAAAAGAAGAGTGATTCTGGCAGTTGTAACTGTAACTAATAGAACAAGTACTGAGCGAAATCAGTACCTACATAGTGGATAAGGAAAGGGAAAAAAGCTCAAATCCACAAGCATATGCCCAAGTATATAAAAAGTATATCTCAGCAGAGAAATTTGTTGCCTATTTTTAACTGAAACTATTAGTGGATAAAGAGTTTCTGTTTGGTTTTCATTAAAACTCTTGCAACCCTGCTCTCTGAATGAATTCAAATACCCATTGCTTAGCCAGGCTGCAATGGAGGGAAACTGGGGTGTGAAATGTCTTAACCATCTATGGAGACTTGCAGGGGCAGAATACTGCTCTGGGATACTAAAGAGGGTGTAAATAGGAGAGCATGGGTGGAAATATGGCAAAGATAACTCAGCTGGATTTCAGAGAAAGAGTAGGTCCTCATAGGAACATCTTCCAGGCTGCTGGAAAAAGAGAGAAATTGGAATCCAGTTCTTTTGCATAACTCCTGCTAGAGTACGTGAGACACTACTGTTTTTTCTCCAACCTTCAAGTCAAATCTTGCTTTCCTTCAGCACAGCTCTCTGTTCCTAATCACATTTTCAGCTTTACCTTTCTCAGTGCAGAGTCACATTTTTGTGATTTAGCTCAAGCAAATCCCATGAGCCAAGCTCTGCATTGCTTTGGAGCAGGAATCCTCCAGCTCTGCCCTCTGCACTACTTCCCAGTCAGACCACAAGGCTACAGAGTGGGATGTTATGAACTTTTAGGTGTCCCCTCCAAAATGTGCTCAAGTGCCTTTAGATGAGCTTTGTCTGCTTACACCTGGTTGTCTTCAGGGAAGACATTTCTGTCTGAGCATATCAGCCTGGGGAGAGCTTGCTGGTGTAGCTGGTGGAGTCTAGGACATGACTCATCCCATGCTAAAGCAGATGCCTTCATTCAGCCAGATGGATCACACCATGATCTCCATCRACTTCACCGAAAACATTTCCATGGAGGGTTTGCACACCTAGAGAACATGGAGACACCTACACCTTTTGCTGGTTTATTTTGTGATGTCTTACCCTATGAGCTGGGTCAGGTCCTCCAGGTAATGCCACCTGGCCATCAAAAGGGCCTGGGTCTCCCATAAGTCCTGTGTCCTGTCAGCCAGAACTGCACAGGTGTCTCAGATACCCCAGGGCTTCTCAGACAGCACTAGACACCTTTACATGGGCGACTGAACCCAAAGTCTGCTTTCTCTCTACATGCCTTGGTCTCCTTCAATTTATAATAGGGACCTGGACACCTCATGTGTAGGCACCTGAACTTCAGTGTCACCATCTGCAAGCTGAATCCCCCAGCTAATGCTGGGGAAGATGGATCCTCCCCTTACAGGAGTTTTGATCTGGAGGTACCAGACACCCCGGATGTGAGCATTTCCTTCTCTGGATGGTCTTCTCCATGCCCAGCATCCAAGTCCCTGGAAAAACTCATAAGGGTTTCTACCACCTTTGGACCTGGTCTTCACCTCAAGCCAGTGTTGGGTTTCTTTAGGTGCTTTTCCCTGCCCCAGAGCAGCTGAGGGGATGCAGGACTTCACAGCAGCTCTCCCTGTCACTCCGGCAAGAAGCCATGATGGAGTGCCATGGGGCACTCGGAGAGATTAAAAGCAGAGGCTCCAAGTCAGAGATGTTTTTAAAATGTGTGTGCTCAAGTAAAGGACTTTTTAATGTTTTAATAACAAATATTACAAGATATTTTTCTCCATGCCTAGTGCCTGCTGAGCCATCATGCTGAGCCTATATTTATGGCACTGTAAAGCACAATGAAGGCAACAGTGCTAGGAATACTAATAGCCTCAAGTTTATTACACTAAGGCTGAGTGCTTCATTTTAATTGCATGGAAACATTTAATTTGTTAGATGAGGTGTCATGTAGTTTTCCTCAGGCACCAGTAACTCATATCCACACTGGGACAATCTAACAATCCAGGGGAGGCTTTAAAATTAAATGGATTTTACTATTTCTTACCTCTTTGGTGAGCGTGGGTGGCCAGATTCTTGGGCCTTGTAGAGTTAAAATATTTCTGCCTCTTTGTTGTAAGAGTTGATTGGGGAAATCCACGTCTTCGCAGCTGTCCAAGGCGAAAAGGGGTCTGCAAGGCATCACCATAGGGTGTAAGCAGTCTGGTGGAAGGGCCACGTGTTCTCATCTCTCCCCATCTCGCTATATGGACCAAGGATGCGCGCTGCCTGTCCTCGGGGGCTGAACCTGTTAATGCGACCAGCCAGCGACCCTTTGCTGCAGCAATGGAAACACAACATTTTTTGGAAGGAAGGGTGGGAGTTCAGAGCATACCTGACCAATGGATCAAAGGCACTGTCATGCTTCTCCTAAGCAGCCCTCTCCATCATTCTTTTGATCATTTATAACAACAACATTTAAGGAGTAAAGGGGAGAGGAAACCCAACTAAACAGTTTATGGGTTTATGCTCTGAAGTGATGTCAAACCAGAACATGCCAGAAAAACAGGTATTTTATGAAAAAAAAAAACATTTAAGAAAAAAAAAGGAAGCTTGCCAGTATGTCCCATGTGGCAAAAGGGATGGGCAGAGGAAAATCAAGGCCATTTGGAGACAAGGTGGGTCTATCAAAATCATGATAACAGCTCCAGTTTCCTGCGTAGTTCACACGTGCTCAGATAGCGATGATGAACATGGAATAAATGCCTGAGTCAGCAAGATTTCATTTACTTCTGGTGTTAGGGGACCTGTAGCTCACATTAGATTTTTTTTCCCCACACGCTGATCTRACATGTTTGGACACTGAACTTAGAAAACTTCACATGGGAAATGAAAGATGATTATTTCTTTTTTAACTGCACAGAGAAGTAATGACTGCAAGAGCTTTGCAAACCAGTGGTAAATACCTTATCACTCCAGGTTTTAAAGTGAGATAGGACTTTTTTCTAAAAGATATGCTGCAGTTCAGCTCTGAGTTTATGGGCTCAATGCTGTCACATCTGTGCTATGGAAGAATAATTCTCCCAGCAGGAATTACGAGGGAAGAGGAATATTATGCAGAAGAGGAGACTCTCTGATGTCCTTAATATCCACATTATCTCCTTTGAGGCAACAAAGTAGATACCATGGCAATAAGCAAACAGTGATACACACATGATGTGAAGCCATGTGTTAATGATGAATGTCCTGGCCAAGACCCACATCTTCCAGTTACCTTAAGCCTCTGGGAAGCTGGGACTTGCACATCATGATGGGCACGGTCCCAGCGCACGGCTGGCTACACCCGGCGTGGCCGGCTGTCAGGCGATCCAAGGAGCGATGCGAGCAAGTGAGCACAGATGTCAGCGTTCAAATCTACCGTGGGCTTTTACCTCCTTTAAATGTCACTGCTGAAGTTGTCACACTTTCTGAGCTCTCCCCTCCATCCAACGGCAGCAGAGGCTTTTTAAAGAAAGTTTGTAGGAGGTGTCCACTGGAAAACATCGCGCGGAAGGCCAGCGATGTAAAAGCAGGGGACTGCAAGAAAGATTTTCATCCCGTTGTCAGATTACCATGAAAGAAGGAAGTCACAGGGGGGTTGATCTCCTAAGGATGGATTTTTGCACCGCTTCTAACAAGTGCTGCAGTAAGAGCTGAGAAGGGCTTTTCCATCAGTGTTTGCTGGCAATTTTAAACAAACCTCTTCAAATGTGTCAGTGACTCTTTTTTGAGTGTGCATTTTCTGCAAATAGTCCTGGCACTGAGATTGTTGAGGCAACAGCTACAGAAATGGCTGCCCCCAGCCAGCATCCAAGAATGGTCACGGGGATGGAGTTTTGAATTGATTTATGAGGCTAAAAGAGGCCCTGTATGTAAATGGCTATTGGATTTCAGTCACTTGCTCCCACACTGAGAGCAATAGCTCCTATTTAGTTAGCACACAATTTCTAGGAACTTGCATTCAAATTTTGACACTGCCCCAGAAACCTGATTTTAAGTTTCTCATCCGACCAGAAGCGCAACCTTTATTATGTCACCTCTCTGAATTAATGACTTAGGATGTTTCCACCTTGGCCCTACACTGACATTAGCACAGAAGTACCTTGCAGACATGAGTAATTTCACTATTATCATCAAAGCAGTCCTTGCCACAGAAG
This sequence comes from Phoebastria nigripes, assembly GCA_035582835.1. NCBI lineage: Eukaryota > Metazoa > Chordata > Aves > Procellariiformes > Diomedeidae > Phoebastria > Phoebastria nigripes. The sequence continues at coordinate 1,456,098 of JAYKAV010003188.1, read as the reverse complement.
GGAAGGTTCATCTCAGATGTGGAGTTGGTAGCCCAGAGGCATTAAGTGATGTGACTAAGGTCAGCTGGAGATGCATTGTCCCACGTAACTCTCCTGGAGGCCAAACAAATTCCTGAACCTCAGAGCTGTCCCTGCTTTCAGACATTATCCTGCTCACAGACTCCTTACAAGTAACAGGAAGGCCAAGAATACTCACAAGGTCATCAGTGAATAATTTTGAATAATTGGCAACCCTGGGAAAATCACAGGTCACTTGCAGAGAATTCATGAGCAGGAAGAGGCAAAAAAAAAAAAAAAAGTCAGAATTAATTCTTTCCCAGACACCTATCACCGCTTTAGTTTCGTTAAAATGAACACAAGGAAATTGTATTTTCAGACAATGAATTAATGTTCCCAGACAGCACAGACAAATCTCAGTAGCCTACAATTTTGAATACCAGACACCTGTAGAAAGCTGTGACTTTATGAACTACCATACCAACTAAATGTTTTGCTGCTGCCAAAAAAGTGTTGGCTTATTTCTTCTCCCTGCACTTGTTCATGGCCATGTGGTTCTTCTGCTCTGACTGTGGTGCTCATGGACTCTTCTGTGATCTGATTTGGCTCCTCAGCATAGCAGAAAATTAGCCCTTTTTTGATCTTAGGCAGGATTAGTGAACTTAATTGGCTTTCAGATGTTACATTTCCATTGCTAAATAGATGGATGCTATGGAGCAAACACTGTGTCCCGTCACTGTTGCTGTCCCAGGTTTAGTTTTGGCCAGCTCAGGATATCAACCTGTGGGGAGATGCCTGGGTAGAGTTCAGTGTAGGGTTCACTCCATCAAGCATCTCAGATCGGATGGCTCCTTCCAACATACACAGTCCTCCAACASCATCCCTGAAGGCTTTGCATCCCTGAGTAATGCCCCAGGTGCTATCAGGGCATGCAACGAAGCCAAGTATGTGGCAGCATGGTCCACGTGTTATTCCAGGCACATGGAGCTGGAGAAGACACACAAAGAGGAATGACACCTTTGGGGCAGCGGGGTCCTGGCACAGCTAACGATCGTGAGCATGGCTGGTCTGTTCAGAAGAGCTCTTGGCCGCTCCCAGAAATCTCAGGAATGTGGCTGAGCTAAGAATCACTCCCCTTTGGACCCAATTTGCAATGTGAATTGTGGTGAGACATCAGCTCTGAACGAACACAGCGACTGGCACGTGCCGTGGGGTCAGGACATGAGTTACACCAGATGCCTAAGTGTTTTTTCCTTGATTTGGGACCTTAACTGCCCACCTGACTGCGTATTTAGGAATCTAACTAATTTTGTAACTCTTGACCAATGGGCCAAACTAATTTGTAGTTGTCCTCTTATCTATTAACAAATTTATAATAGGAGAATAATTTGTCTCTCTATGTCAAAATAAGTATATTCAGATGGGGGGTGGGGGGCACTCTCTTTTTTCCTTTTTAAGGAAAAGACAAAGGTACTTTGTGCCTGATTTGAAATTCAGACAAACATTTAACAGATCACTTTGCTTTCCCAAACGTTCAGTGCAGCCTCTAAGAGCAAGCTAAATTGCTATAAATTAAAGTTAAATGTCAAAAAGGCAAAGATGTGCAGGAATGCAGGAGACAATCTCTGTGCAATTGGGGTTGTTACCGAGCTGCTTTTATCCACTTTGCTTGCATATTGTTAAGTGCTCTTCCTGGAAAGGGGAACTTTTTTTCTTTCCATTTTTAAATAAGTCCCAACCCCCTGTTCCAGTGAAATAGGATGTTATAATTTCTCATTTCCAAATATCATCGGAGAAAGAATTATGACTGTCCACTCATTGTGCTTATCATTTCATTTGAGCTTTGCAGCCTGCTCTTAGAGAAATGCCATCCTTTTGATATAGCAGGTATCAACCTGCTCAGTAAAAAGGAAATTAAGATGCCATTTCTACCTCTGCTGAATTGTTGGCCTCTGTGGGAGGGAAGTAATGAAATCCCTGCTTCTTCTGTACTTTAAAATAGAAACTGTAAGGGGAAATGCAGTGTGAGCTGTATGTGACAGACAAGAAAACAAGTGTCAGTGTTCCAGTAGCTGCATCTCACCTATAAAAAAATTACTTCTGCCAGGTCAGCCTGCTCTTGCCCTCCCCACTTGTAGCAGGACCTCCGTCCCCAACCCCACAGTGTCCCTGCAGCACGAGCTGGAGGACGGGAAGATGCCTGAGCTGGCTCTGCACAGACCAAGCGGGTCTAAGGGCTTCCCTGCAAGCCTCATCTCCTGAGATTACATGATCTAAATGCTCCCCCTTGCCCTGCAGACCTCTGGATCTATAAAACCACCAGTACCTATGCCTCCAAGGGATGCTTTTAAACTAGTCGTTTTCTTAATGACACTGAGATCCTCACGGGGAAGTYACTTGCTGTATAATGCAGTACACAAGTAGCACAGAGAGTGTATAATACGGTAAGTAAGCAAAATCTACCCCCTTTGCTTTGGGGGCCCTGCGTATTGTCCTAACCTTGGGTGCAGTTTTGTCAGCAATGGGGCATCATCAACCCACAACAGGGAGAAGCATCTCAATGAAATGGTGCTACTGCACAAGGCAGGCACTGCTCTTTTAGGACTCCTGTTCAACCAGCCCTACACCACCACATCCCGTGTTTGTAGGGAATGCAGTTTTGATGCTCTTTGACACCTGTGCAACACTTTTACCTGATGGCAGCTGGCACAGCCTCCATGGATAATTGATRTGTTGCTACAACAACCTTTTGATGTGACTTCTTTCATGCTGTGTGAAGCACCCTCTGAAGAAGAGTTTAAGACATGCATATATAGGTTGTGAATGCAGCTGCCTTAGGCCATTACTTACCAGTGCAGAGGGTTTCCATGAAACCTCAATGTCCAGTGCTAATTGATATYATCCTTGCTGCAAGGCAATATGCAGGTGAGGTGGGCAGCCTGCACACCCAAAGTCTCTCTGAAGCCCAGTTCGGCTCTAAGCTGGAGGGGGCTACCCCTGAGACCAAGGGTTATCCCTGGCTCACGCATGATCTGAGACACTAGATCCAAAGCTCACTTCACTGAGAGGATTTCAAGAATTAGAGGTCTTTCCCGCTGTACCTGGGAAGACCTAGGGTGCATCTCCCTCTGATGCTTGTGCCATGAGAAAATATTTAGGGCTGGAGGCAACAGCACTGTRGATAGTGGGAAACTATTTCCACATTGCATGGCAAGGAGAGGTATGGCTGATTTGATCTAGAATTGGGGATAGCCCTGCTTAAAGTGGAAGGTTGGACTAGAGACCTTCAGACCCCGCCTCGAGTACTTCCATGATTCTGTGAATGCATGGAGCTACCGCTCTCTTAGTCCTCCCTTTGGYCAATCTGTTCTTTGTGCTGTTTTCCTGGTTGTGTCTACCCCATGACCCATCCTTACAGAGCCCCGAATCAGTCATAACACTTTTAGCTGCCAACCTCACCATGCTGGTCATTCCTTTTGATGAAGTGACTRCAGCATGGGGGGGCTACCTCCAATTTAGCTGACTAATGTCACTGTAGTCAATAGATAACTAGTCAATGCAAACAGAAGAGTGCAGGCCATGATTATTCTGATTTAACACAGTTGTCAACTGGAGGATCTACCTTGTCCACTGTCTGTACTGACTAGATTGTACTGATCATCATATGAGCCATAATGTCCATCTCATGTTTGGATACCTTGTACAGGTTTTAAAGTGTGACACAGGAAGACTAGAGCTCAATTCAGATGTCTAAACTTGTTGTCTGGTGATATTCTAGACATATGCTATGTGTGATATTCTAAGACAGCGATGTCGACCACCAGAATCTGGCAGATGGGTCATAAGATCCACAAGACWCCCACCAACTCCATGGGTTCAGCTAGAGTCTGGAGGAGGTAGATCGTCTCTAATGCCAATGGATCTCTATATTAGCCCCCCTCAGCAAGTCCCGGGTGATTTAAAAGGCCATTCTGACCTTAAAATATAGAAAGCAGCACCCATGAGCCCTATTTTTAGCTAGTATCTTGTCTGTCTTTATTTGCAATGTTACAGGGACACCAAAAGCTGCAGTGCTGTGCATTCCTCTCTACCCACATACCAGCAAGGAGCAGGATTTCTCCTTGTTAGGCAATAAAGCACAGGAGGTAAAGACACCATTTCTGATTGACATCACAGTTATGCTGTGCTAAAAGAGTGAATCCTTGAGTAGCAGCATGTCCTATGAGCTTTCTTTCTCGCACCACTTTCCAACCAGGCAAGAACCAGGCAGAATGGTCTGTACAAGATTTCTGGGGGGACTCAGGAGCTTGCCTGGGTGCAGGACCCCTTATTTCCTGGATAACATGCACCAGCTGTATTTGAGGTCTTGTGTGGATCCAGTCAAGACAGAGGAAGTGGGAGTCCAGTGTCAAAGATACTTGCCACTGCTCTTGAGGTTGCTGAGAGTCCTGAGCCTCGTGCTACCAGATTTACAGCTATAACCTAGAAAGTCACTAATAGGGCTTGTTATTTTTGGCAGGTATGTTTGAAACCCCCAGGAAGAACAAGAGCTGTGGACTGAAACCCTGTGAGGTGTGAGGTCTCATCTTAGCTCTGGGATAACTCACATCTTGGATGGGATAAAAGCTTCCTGCCAGGATCTCGGGGTGAGACAATACGGGTGGGAGGATTCCTCTCCAGCAAGAATCCTGGAAGTGTGCATAGTTCAGACTCATATCTGATGGATCTGTCTACATAAATTTTCTGTGAAGGATGTGATTATTTTTTTAGGCTGGCTTCCTAAGGAAATGAGCCTTTTATGTAACTGAAATATCTGCTTGTCTACTTCATAACTTTTGAACCCACCGACAAATTTCAGACAATTTTTCTGGCTCAAAGACCTTAAGCTTCTACAAGCTTTATGAAGAAATGCATCTAGCTTAAATGCAATCTGGTCCTGTCACTGGGCACCACTGAAACGAGCCCGGCTTCGTCCTCTTTGCACCCTCCCTTTAGGTATTTATATACATTAATAAGATCCCCTGAGCCTTCTCCAGGCTGAAAAGTCCCAGCTCTCTCAGCTTTTCCCCTCAGGAGAGATGCTCCAGTCCCTTGATCATCTTTGTGGCCCTTTTCTGGACTCTATCCAGTCTGTCCATGTCTCTCTTGTACTGGGGAGCCCAGCACTGGACACAGGACTCCAGGTGTGGCTTCACCAGTGCTGAGTAGAGGGGAAGGATCACCACCCTCAACCTGCTAGCAATGCTTTGTCCAGCACAGCCCAGGATACCATTAGCCTTCTTTGCAGCAAGGGCGCATTGCTGGCTCAAGGTCAACCTGATGTCCACAAGGACCCCCAGGTCCTTCTCTGCCAAGCTGCTTTCCAGCTGGGTGGCCCCCAGCACATACTGGTGCCTGGGGTTGTTCCTCCCCAGGTGCAGGACTTTGCAGTTTTCCTTGTTGAACTTCATGAGGTCCCTGTTGGCCCATTTCTCCAGCCTGTCAAGGTCCCTCTGGATGGCAGCACGATCCTCTGGCATATCAGCCACTCCTCTATTTGGTGTCATCAGCAAGCTTGCTGAGGGTGCACTCTGCCCCATCATCCAGATCATTAATGATGTTAAACAGGACTGGACCCAGTATTGACCCCTGGGGCACACCACTAGTTACTGGCCTCCAACTAGACTTTGTGCTGCTGATCACAACCCTCTGCAGTTTCTGCAGCATGGCCTTGGTGGTTTCTTTTCTTGGGAACTAGAACTTGGGGACCTGATTTGTGTGTCTCCCTGCAATAAGGTGTCCACAGAGGGATCAGAGCTGGGTGTCAAAAAGCTCCGTGTAATCCCTGGAATCCTATCCTGTGAGAGCAGGGTTCACAGCAGTGTTACACGTTGTGACCAGCTTGGAAGTCAGATTGATGGCATGGTGGGACTCTTGGTCTTCTCCTTCCTGGTGTTTTGAGCCTGCTCTCTTTAAGACCCAGTGAGCATTTTGCTAGTGATTTCAGATGGGAACAGGATGATACTCTAAATTCATTGCACCCAGTGCCTTCAGTTTAGTTTTGAGTGTTTAGTTATGAATGAACTATAGGGAAAAAGAATCCATTTGGAGAAAACCTGAGAAGATCCCAGGCAAAGGTACAATCTCCTATCTCAGGAGGGCAAGTCCTCTCTATAGAAAAGGGAGAAGAAAGGAGAACATACTGATTAAGTCTACATTGATATACACACTTGAACATGATGTCACCCCACAAGCAGTCACACTGAGATGCCCTTTTCTATTTATGTCATATCCTAAAGCCTGCCCACAAGCAGGCTGTACTTCTTCCTTGAGTGCTTTCCTACGCTTTGCCTTATAGCGTAACTCATAGCTCATCTTCATAAAGAACTTGCACCCCTTTCATTGCCAAGAAACTAGTCTTAGATAACAAGTCCATGGATGCTCTGCTGTATGTCTGTCTTATTGCACGCTCATCGCAGCCCATGCACTTCCAATAGATAACCTCCAATCTTGCCTTCTTTGGGGCTTTGATGTTTTGTATGAACTTATTCCCTCACAAAAAAATGTAAGATACAAGCCTCAGGGCTCAATGGCCTCTCCTGGGGAAGCAGCTTCTGCCTCAGTTTCTCCCTTTAGCTATGCTTGCATATCCTTTTCCTTTGATGCAATAGTTTAAATTAACCCTTTGGATGAGCCAAGAAGCCTCCCRCCCTTCCCAAAGTAGCCAACAGCAAATCAGTCTCCCTCTGCTCCCAGCCTTCATGTTCTCCCTGCCATCTCCAAACTGACAATGGAGATGTCTCTGCCATCCCCAAAATGAGAAGTGGACGTGCTGGGTTCCTTGTGCAATCCCATGCTGAAAGACCCAACACAACTCTCCAGAAGAGAGCAGATGCTTCTTTTACACTTCCCACAAGCTTGTTTGAAGTGTTCAGGGTCCCTGTCCCCACCTAAAATGAAACCTTTACAAAAATCACCATCAAAGTAAATAATTTTCCTTGCCCTTTTCTTTCTCCTTCTTCAGTGCCTCGGTTCCCTCCAAGCATCTTTAATCACTGCTCAGGATCTGCTCCAAGTCCAACCTGGAGATATGTTTAGTTATACTATCTCCAGGGTCTCTATTTTCCCTTCAGGAAAAGATGGAGGTGGAAGTGTAGGGTTGTTGTTTCTTTCTACTGAGGCACATGGACTGTGTACATGTATCTGCCCTGGGGTATTTAGGGTCCCTACACCAGCAGTAGGCAAGCTCTCTGCATCCTCAGAGACCTCAGACCTCCCTATGCATTAGCCAAACTGAAAACAATGCAGAGAAAATWTGCTCCTGTGCACCAGCAGCAGAAGGTTGATTTATGACCCATTCATCCATGACATGAAGACTCACAAAGTTTAGAAATCACTGGCCCAAGAGTTTTAGAGCCATAGGAGCTGGTGACTGCATCCAACTCACAAAGAAGCAAAACAAASACAACGACCCTGCTAACTCTCTGAGCCACTGAGCTTAGAGACGTTCCTGCCAGGGTTATTCATGACAGCTATTCTCTTCTCCTGACCTTATGATAGAGTCTTGTGCTGCTTACAGCACTTTGAGGCTTCATGTTTTTCATTACAGTATTTTCATTTTTGCTTTTAACTGGTTCTTCCAGAAACAAAAATAAATACAGTACGCCCTATATATACATATATATATGCACTCACACACACATATATGTTACACTTCATAAAAATTCCTAGAGAAGCCACCAGCAGGATTGATTGAAACAGGCAATTTCGTAGCAAGCTGCAAAGTTCTTCCCTGAATCAGTGAGTCATGATTCCCTATAAAACACACACTAAAACGTCATAATGACCTACCACTATTATTTCTTCCTTAAATCTTCACTGTGAGAGGAAAGGCAGTTTGCAGAGCGAGGGCAGGAGGAATTGAGCTGACTGCAGCACAACCCGAGGCTCACTTCTGTGAGCACACCTGGGGAGGTAAGGCTCTCCATTGCTGACAGCATTGTGGTTAGGTGGTCAAGGAGAAGAGAGGACATGTGTTTGTGGGGTCAGAAATCCCCAGATCACTTGTTTGCATTCCTAGGAATAGAACAGGTTGGATGTCGGCAGCATTAGACATTCATCCCATAATTTAATTGGTAGAGAGAAGGAATGAATGAAAGAAATGTCCCTTTCCACACACACACACACACACACACACACACACACACAACCCCCTAATGGGTTTTCTCACACTCATCTTCACAACTATGTGCAAAGATGAAAATTTTTTCTTTCTTTCCATTTTCCTAAGACCTCTCTCTACTTCCCAGCCTCCCACACTGCTGTTTCCTTTTTTTAATGGCTAATCATGACATAAACCAGAAGAAATCGTGTAAGCTTGAAGAAAAAGGGATTTCTGGTTGGATGGTTTATTTATTTGCTTCTGGAAAAGAAATGATCAGAAATATTTTCCCGGAAGACAACATGTTTTGCTTGAAAAGACCTTTCCTCTTTGTGAAACATTTTATCATCAATGTTTCTGCCAGTTCTGGGGTTTTGCTGCCAAATGAATCCTGAAGTGCAAGTGAACTTTGAACAAGCAATCTTAACTTTTTTTTCTAGTCACAACTCCATGGAAATGGGATAACCACCAAATTATCATTGATTTTCTCTGACATCAAGAAAGTCAACTTTCACTGGAAAGCCTTGAGGACCATGACACAGAATGACCTGGAGTTTCTGATGGTGTGTGAACCTGTCTGAGGTCGCAGCCACACTACTAGACTATGATATCAATGGTAAAGACAGCCTGAGGGAAGACTGTGGGATGTTTCTGGTGGCAGTGGTACTGAAGAGTTCATCTCAAGGAGGATCAGAAAGCAGCAGGATGTAATCCAGCTCTTGCTTCCCATGTAACACCACTATACAAGTCCCTTCTTCTCATACCCCTCTTGTGAAAGACAACCAACTGGCAATGAGAAATTTCAGACTGTTTTGGACCACATCCTGGTCTAGAAGTGGGGGGCAATGCTTTTAAATTAAACTGTCAAGCCAAGTCCATGAAATAGAACATGTGCAGAGAGACAATTGCAAATAAAAAAAAAAAAAAATTCATGCAAATGAACTTTCCATTGGACTGATCCTTCATTGCCTTGTATCTTGATGCAACCACTTCCATCTAGAGATGGGAAGCCAGTGCTTTGCTAGCCCCTGTGGAATAAATGACAGCTCTWAAAAGAAGATGCTGACTTCTTTTCTGTGTCTGTCAGTGCTGAGCTCAAGGAGACCCTGCGCTTCGTCGAGCTTTTTGCACTACAGTATTATTAATAATATGGTTGTGCACTTGTAAAGCCAATGGATAAGAAGGCATTGGCTCCTTCTGCCCTACACAATCTTCCAACATTATCCCAACTTGCTTTGCACCTTCACCCCTGCCYTCATGCCACATTAAGGACCTTGAGGTTATAAAATTTAGTGCTATAAAACTACTTTCCAGTGGGTTGTAGGGTGGCCTGCACATGACCTAGGATATAGGATGTAGTCCATGAGTGCATCAAGAGTCTTAGCGGGGCATGGCCCCAGAGGAGACCCAGGGAAAGCATTGGGTTGTGTGGGCACTGCCAGTCCTTTAGGTGCTCTGGTGCTTTAGTGTTTAATACCTTCATCAATGACMTAGATGGTGGGATCGAGTGCACCCTCAGCAAGTTTGCCAATGACACCAAAGCAGAGTGATGTTGTCGACACACCTGAGGGATGGGATGCCATCCAGAGGGTCCTGGACAAGCTGGAGAAGTGGGTCTTGTTGAACCTCATGAGGTTCAACAAGGCCAAGTGCAAGGTCCTGCACCTGGGTCAGGGCAACCCCCAGTATCAATACAGGCTGGGCGATGAAGGGGTTGAGAGCAGCCCAGCCAAGAAGGACTTGGGGGTACTGGTGGATGAAAAGCTGGACATGAGCCAGCAATGTGCGCTCRCAGCCCAGAAGGCCAACCGTATCCTGGGCTGCATCACAAGCAGCGTGGCCAGCAGGTCGAGGGAGGGGATTCTGCCCCTCTCCTCTGCTCTGGTGAGACCCCACCTGCAGTTCTGCATCCAGCTCTGGGATCCTCAGCACAGGAAAGACACGGACCTGTTGGAGCGTGTCCAGAGGAGGCCATGAAAATGATCAGGGGGATGGAAYACCTCTGCTATGAAGAAAGTCTGAGAGAGTTGGGGTTGTTCAGCCTGGAGAAGAGAAGGCTCTGCGGACACCTTATTGCGGCCTTTCAATACTTAAAGGGGGCTTATAAGAAAGATGGAGACAAACTTTTTAGTAGGGACTGTAGCAACAGGACAAGGGATTTTAAAMTAAAAGAGGGTAGATTTAGACTAGATGTAAGGAAGCAATTTTTCATGCTGAGGGTGGTGAAACACTGGCAYAGGTTGCCCAGAGAGGTGGTAGATGCCCCATCCCTGGAAACATTCAAGGTCAGGTTGGACGAGGCTCTGAGCAACCTGATCTAGTTGAAGATGTCCCTGCCCAYGGCAGGGGGGTTGGACTAGATGRSCTTTAAAGGTCCCTTCCAACCCAAACTGTTCTATGATTCTACGATTCTACAAGTGCACCCTGCTCTAGAGGCATGGTGGAGATCAGTCACTGCAGCATTTGGATTTTGGGTCAAAGATTGCTCCTTTGCCCTGTTTTATTAATTGTATAGACATGTCCCAGTGGATAATTTCTAATGCACACTTTTACCCACCTGCAGGTACAAAGGCTTTCCTGTCCATGAATTAGTTGAAGGAAGTTACACTCACTGGATCAGCATCATGTTTCGAGCCCACAGGGACTGGCATCTATTTCAGGCTGCAATTAACTCCTCCCTTGCAGCACTGATCACCTTGCACAGACTAGAGAAAGAGCCTTTTGACTAGTTCAGTTTCTACTCCAAACTTTCTGAGGGCTGATGTGAGATCAGATGAATGATAATGTAAGAAAGACCCTACTGGGTCAAACCATATGCCCAGTACCATCTGTAAGTGTGGCTAAAAGCAGGTGCCAAGTGAAAAGTCTACATACAAGCACCTGCATTTTCCAGCTTTCAATCATTCAAGGCTAAAGGACTTTCAGGACTAGGTTTAGTTTCTATGAGCCTTCAGCAGATGTCTTGTTCTTGTCCACTCTCCCTGTGAACAAGTATGAATATTTATTATCCGTAACATCTTGCAGCAAGGAGTTCTTCTGCTTCTCTTCCCATTGTGCAAAGAAAAAACTCCATTTGTGTTCATTTTTTTCTGAACCCATCTGTCATTAACTTCCTTCAATGATCCTTAGTTGTTGTACTGGAAAAGGCAGCAAGGAATTAATCCTCTCCATAGTTTCTGCGGCACCCATACTTTCACTTCCAGACTTTATTATCCCTTCTCAGTTGTCTCTTTCCCAGGCTGAATCCCATCCCCAGCTTCTTATTTCACTACTGAGTTACACCAGACTCATGCAGGTGTCATGTCGTTGACTTGAGTGGTCATCTGAACCCGGCCATGGCAGTTATGCAGGAATAAGTAAAAAGCATGTTTCTGGATTATCTTCTGATGCTTTGCTGATGCACACATTTTTATTGACTTTTACTGGATCAATTTTTGATGTCTGTGTAGGTTTTTTATAAGCAGACACCAGCAAATTTAGTTGGGATTGACAACCTAGATGTGTGGAGAGATACAGTAGCATAAATGTCATTGAAATGAGACACAAGGACACCAAGGAAGATGAAAACCTTTTGATATGGCATCCAGACAATTTTTTTTTTTAACTTAATTTTTTGTGTCCAGATCCAGATACTGACATCTCAGCATGAGAAAGCAGACTGAAATCCATGAAGTTATTCATGATGCTGTGAGTTAAATGCATTTGTGAGTCTTTGTGGGACTGAAGACTCAATTAGCAAAAGGAATTTAGAAATACAAATACATTTTTAAAAATAACTTTCAACTCTCTTTTTTTCCCCAAGTAAGAGGCTTTACTGTTTTGTTTATCTCATTTTTGACCAAACTCTGGTTTTGTTGTCATCATTGCTGAACATCTTGAATTTCCTTTGATACGATTGAAAAGCTATTTCCAAAAGAAAGAAAGAAAGAAAGAAAGGCTTTCCAATGCCTTTTTCATTTTTTCCATTTGGCTTTATTACGTAGTAAACAAAGCAGATTTATTTCTGTGCACACCTGTATTATTTCTGAAGAGCTGTTGAGCATCTGTGAAATGAGCAGATTGTCTCTTTTTTTTTAAATAAAAAAGCCCCAAAACAAAACTCRCAGAGCTCGAGGCTCTTCCGTGTCATCATCCCCATCATAGCAAAGTGAATGTAGCATCTCTGCTATTCAAATCCAATAGCTCTTCAAACGCCTTCTCCGGTGGTAGAAATGGCAACAGGAAATGTGAGCCAGGGATGAGTCTGTGTCTCAGGGCTTTTAATTATGTTAATAAGTAGTTCTGGGAACGGAGGAACTCATGGAGCTTGAGTAGATTCTCTGGTGTCTAATAGGGTTTTTTAGGTGATCCTATGAGCTTCAATAATAAAAAGCCTTCCTGTTGCCCAGCTGTCTGTTTTCATTAAGTCCAAAGAAGTTTAATGTATTCACGGTTTAATATATTGAAGACACTCCCTTTGGTTGAAATTATCCAAGTGATTCAAAAGTTACTGTCAAAGAAAAAGGGTAGATGTGCAGACAGACACACAGACGAATGAAGACAGCCCAGCTGCCTAAGCTAAATGTCTTTAGGAAACCAGGCCCAAAACAGATGGATGCTGCTCCTGTGTAGGTTGTGCACATGGACCTGAACCCCATAGTCAGTTCCCCAACTGCAGAACAGGGAGCACGACTTCACTGTCACACTGCCATGAGTTATATCACCATTCACATCTCATGATGCAATCCTTTCCAGCCCCTCCACTATGGCTCTCAGCAAATACAAGCAACCATATACTTTGTCCAGCTGATGATGAAGCTCATCATACCTAGGATCTACAGCACAGGAGCTCCTTAGGGCAATGAATTTGTCCATCACTGCTTTGGGTCAAGCTAGTTTTAACTTCTGCACCAGCAGAAGACTCTCTACAGCTTTATTCTCCCTCTRTCCCCATCAAAGCTGCTGATTATGTTAAGAAAAGCATTTTATGTGGACCCTTGCCAGTGCAGTCTATGCAGCTTGCTCCTCTACAAAGGCAAATTCGYGATTGCTGGAACGATGAGCCAGTAATCCAGCAAAGAGTTAAAGGACATGAAAGCCCTTCCAGGAGCAGCTTAGTGCACACAGGCAAAGCAATTGGGAAACAGGCACATTACTGCCGCTGAATGAGTGACCCGTAACGTCATGATGACACATCACTATTGTTCCCTTGTAGAATATTTCCTTCAGGAGCAAAATGAGTGAGAAATGAGTTCCCAAATGATTGCTATCAAAAAAAAAAAAAAAAAAACCAAAAAAAAAAAAAATTAAGGGAGGTGGGGATAAAAGGGGGGGGAAAAAAACCAGAAAGGCTTCATAGGCTAAGAGCAAATTACTCTGCAATTCAGAGAGTGATTTCATGGACAGGCTGCAGGGATAATGTATTCTGAGTGGCTAGAATTTCATTTAATTCCACTTCATTGTTGAGCATCTTTTCCAGTGGTTTTATGACTGAACACTGTGTGCCCATTTTCCTTGTTCTTAATCTGGCTGTTTGACAGTCACTCTGGATATACAATGTTCATGTTTATTTGCACAATGCCTCTTTACAGTATATGTCCTCAGACAGAAGCGGTAAAAGGAAAATGTTCACAAATGAACCCTAATTTCACTACAATTGCTGTTTAGGCTAGTGACTCAAGGGTTTTGTCTCTGCCACACACCCAGGGTAACTCAGGCTGTCAATCACTCACTGATCAATTAATTGATCAATCGATCTAATTTTCGATCTTGCAGAAATCCCTGGAATTGCCTAAAATGACTGAGGAGGGTAGAAAGCTCTGTGAACCTCAGCTCAATTYCATGTGCCTTGGTCCAGAAGCAACTCTGGGACAGTCCTGTGCTGAAATCAGGAGTATCTCTCGGTTTTCTGTAGCTTCCTCATGAAGCCACATGAAACCTCAAACGTTTTGAGCAGGTTAATAGTGAGATCTGAGGTTCACTTGAACCCCAAAAATGAGAATTAAATTCTGGCAACACCAACCAAACTCAAGCTGTGACCAGAGGGAAGCCGCTGAGCTCTGTGCACGGAGAGCTCTTCCTCAGCAGAGCTTTCCAAAAAAGCAAAGCAAGCAGAAAACACAAACGTCTCCTTTTTTTTTTTCCACCCACACAAAGTTCAAAACTCCCATTTGAGGGGAAAAGGTGCACAAAAAAGAGGACTGTGACTTAAATTTCCTTCCTGACACGCCTGTTCTAAATACATGTTTTTCTGAGCTCAAGAAGCTCAGCTGTGCGCAGAAGGGGGACGTTATATCGATAAAAAGCGTTTTCCAGGGTGTTCCAGGTGCCAGCAGTCACCTCCGCTTGGACCTAGAAATGTATGAAAAGCCACTGGAGGCCCCCAAACTGGTTTATGCACAGGCTTTCCTAAAGGCATGAAAAGAGACTCTGAACTAGCAGCTATATAGCAAAACCTGTGCAAATTACTGTTCCAGGTATACATCTCACATGGTTTTGGTTCCTTTATAACACTCTTGCCTCTTGCCTTTTCTTGAAGGTAAGATAATTGGCTAGACAGACCTCTGGTCCCAGGCAGTACCCCCATTCTTCCTACTTGTTATTCAAAGACCATGATGCACTTTTAGCCATAAGCTTTTAATCAGATGCAGCTTTCAATATAATTTCCTGGACCAGTTCTGGACCATTTATATTGGCCATAGTGCCACCAGCTGGRAACATCAAATTATTCCATTTTTGTACCCTTTCTGTTTTCTTTTCTCTTTTCTCCCTGTGGTGGCTGGATCAGGCTGGCTTGTTTGGCAGTAGCAACGTGATGGCAAAATTGTCCCAAGTCATTTTTCTCTTGAATTTTTTCCATCCTTGAAAGGTGTTTTTATTACAGCGGAGGACAGKGAAACCTCTTGGAACATGTTAATTCCTATTCAGGCCCCAAAAAAATCATCTTTGGGAATTAAACTAACCCTYTTCCTTCAACTGTGAGCTCTTCGTAAGTGAAGTGTGAGGGTCTGGAGGGACATGGTGGCATCACAGGTATTGGAGCTTGCTGTCCCTCCGTGAGTAAATGATCACAGAGACATGAAGATGGTCAAATTTGGCTGGATGAGAGGTTTTTCAGCTAGGTGCAATTGGGAGTATTTGCCTGAGTGTTTTCTTGTGCAGCCCCATCTGCCTGTATCCACTGTTCTCTCTTGCTTTATAATTAGCGCCAGCACTGTCTCAAAGACTGATTTGTGATTCTGTCTTTATACAATTTCCAGCATAATGGAGCATTGATACAAGTCACACTTCTATGTAAAACCACTATTTGCAGATTGAGAAAAAGGACAGCGTGGCCTAAATTCCCATTTTGGCCCAGTGGTGAAATGAAGAAAACAATTAGAAATAAAAAGACAATAGAGGAAAAACAGCACTAGAAAGATGGTAATTAGCAAAAATGAGAAGCTATAAAATTCAGATAGTTGGTTAGGAAAACTAAAGACATTAGGGAAAGTCCCAGGCTTAAAGAACTGTAGGGCATGTTAAAAACACAAGGGATCTCAGCAATGATATTTAGCTCATTGCTAGTTGAAGAGAAGAAAGTAATAACATGTTCTCCATCCCTCAAGATGTTTTCACCTTTCTCTCCCATTTTTTAAAATAATATGAAAGAATTATTTGTATTTCATGAATATGATTAGCAATAATCATCAAGGAAGATATTAAGAAACTACTAGGAATGCATTTGTTTAAAAACTGTTAGGTCGTTATACTGCACTTAAAATGTTGGCTGAGAAGAAATCTGCACAAGAATGTAGTAAGCCCTGCACTGCCTAACATGAGCTTTTACTCAAAGCAAATATATTACCACTCATGACAGGGATAGGAAGGATTCCAAACAGACAATTGCAAAGTTACCCATAGAGATTTAAGGAATGCAGACCGTGTTAAGGAATAGGGTTAAGGGGTCTTAGAAAGCAAGCAGCTCACCAGAAATTCCCACCATGGTGCTGTAGCAGAGAGATGAACAGAGACCCCGGAGAAAACAAGAAGGGAGTTGTAATTAGGAAAGGAGAAATGTTTTCCACTTCTATGCAAGAGACCCCTGAGACTGAGATGTGTAGACCAGCTGGTTGTCTGCTGTCAATTTTAAAAAGGAGTTTGGGAAAAGGTCTGAAGAGTGTCCAAAAAAAAAAACCAGGGCAAGAAAAATCACTTGAGAGCTGGAGAAAGTGCCTTGCACTGAGACTTTCTGCCATCCAATCTGCTTAGTTTATCAAAAAAGGAAGATGGAGAGGTGACTGATTTGATTAAGGTGTGTAAGTACTTTCATAGGGAGAAAATTGTGGTTAGCAAAGCAATCTTTAATCTTGTGGAGAAAGGTATATTTATGGCTGGAAGTGAATCCTGACATATTCAAATAGAAATAATTTTTAACAGAGTGATGGACCATTTGAACAAAGTGCCATGGAAAGCACTGCATCTCTCTGCTGCTGAAGGCTTTCAAATCAAGACTGAATTTCTTCCTCAAAGAGGAAGTCACATTTAACTTAAAGCGCTCAATATGCTGCTAGCCAGCTAAATTCAATAACAAATAAGAGGTCAATTTAAATGGTCAGTGATGTCTTCTGGCCTTGAAGTTGCTACATCACCAGCACACTGCTCCAGGGTTTTGCTGTTTCACAGGCTTTTTAGACTATCAGGATTAGGTACAGATGCTCCCCAGTCACCATCTCTCCTAACCACCCCCTCTGATCTCTTRGTGTCACATCGAATAGCTCAGGCAGAGCATTGGGCATCTCAACCACCGCTTGTGGACTCAGTGTCAGCTCACTGAGAGATGACCTACCGCATCTCAAATCACTCTCATGCTCTGGCCTTTCTTTTAATACTGTTTTTTTTCCCTTCCATTTACTTTTTCRGTTGTTCGGAAAGGGAACACTGTAAAAATCAACCTCACACAGAGCATAACAAAAGCTGGTGCACCTCATCCAACATGGCCTTCATCAATCCTATGATTTAGGGTGGAGCCTGCGAGTATTTTTACTAGATTAAATGGGTTTGCTGGAAGTGCACTGAAATGGCACATTTCCCAGGACATATATCCTTAGTCGATGTGAGCACATCTACCACAGCCTAGCTGTACCTTTGAAGGCCTGCCACAGTGCAAACCAGAATGGATATATGAAGGTTGTAAAGGGGAAATGCAGAAGCCGAAAACTCTTCCTGCTCAGATGACAGACTTTTGAGGCTATCTCTAAGCAAGTGGCAATTAAAAGAAAATATGTTGTGTGCCTCCCTGCATTCCAGGGAGAGGTCTGCATCCTGCCTTGCACAACACAACAGCCCAGGCAAGCGCTTCCCTTGTCGCTTCGCGATCCGCTCTTGGCAGTCCGCCTGGTACCAGGCTCCGGCAGCATCTCTGAGTGCTGATCTTCTGTCCCTTTGGAAAATGTTAAGGAGGTCTCTGGGGAGCATCACCCCAACTGAACGCCAAGGAGGCTTAATTACAATACCAATGGTTAGCTGAGCTGCCAGCTGGGACTCAGCGCATGTTGCATCCACAATATGAAAGTCATCTCACTGAAGCAGAAAATAGGAATGTGTTGAGCCATCACGTGGCCTTCTATAAAGATAGAAGTGCTACCAGGGGTTTCTAGGCTATTTGTGTGCATCCCCTCATTTCCTAATTATTTTTTTTTCCCCAGTCCTTTCAGCAATAAATAAATAAATAAATAAATACATAAGTATTCCCATCCCCGTGATAATAGCTGGAGCATCTATTTAGCCCACAGCCCTTCGCTGGTATTCACAAGGCTCAGGCTGGCACTGGTGACTGTGATTTGGATTAAAAGGATGTAGAAGGGAATTTAAAATCAATGGGCCAGATCATTAGCTGGTGCAAGTCAATGAAGACCAGTCGAAGCCAACAGAACTAAAATTCTTTAGATTAGGCAGGGAGATCTGACTGTATGCACAGGAAACCCTGCCCAACCTGTCCTTACTCATACATCCAAGCTCTTGCTATTTGCTATCCTCTGCAGTAAGAGAGGTTAATTATCATCATCTGGAAGCACTGGAGTGAAATTAAGTAAAGGAGGATTTAGGAGGCATGTCAGGAAGCGTTTCCTTGCTGTGAGCTCTGTTAACATAGTATATTCTCACAAGGAAGGTGAGGGGTGTCTGATCAGTTGTATCAGTGAAACTTGGGGTGCTCAAAGTGCTGGGAAAGATGCTTTAAGGAGCAGCATGCCTCCATCCTAGGAAAAAGATCTGAGATCTAGCTGAGTGCCTCCGGTTGTTTGATCCCCTGTTTCTGAGTGATCACATTTCCCAATGAAAATGCTAAGCAGGGCACAGGCTATCTGAATTATTATCCAAGCAAACACTCTCATTCTCAAAATCTGGGAAGTTTTCCAGCTTAATTAACATTAACATTTGTTTTCACTAAGCCGTCTGTCAATGTGCCACCAGAAGCACTAAATATGAGCTCTGAGTACACACACGGGTAGGTAGCAATTCAGGTGGAGCATGCAGTTTTATTTCCAAGCTTTGTTCCTTACAAGGTTCGTTATTTCTCAGGTCTGTAAATCATCCCCTCTTCGAACTGCAGAACCCTTTCCCTTGACACATGGTCTCATTGAAAGCTAATGACCAAACATCATGTAACATCCTTGGCTCATCTGTACCCAGACATGAACCCTGATTGCCTTTTGCTGGTACTGATATTGGTTGTAAGGGGAAGGCAAAAAAATGGTTTTAGAGTGGCATTGTGTCCCTGTACCCCTCCACAGCTCCATTTAGATGCAGCTTTCTTTAAACATCAGTCCTGTGAATGCACAGGTGTTAATTCTTCATCTTCTTGGGCTCACCTTCCCTTTGGTCAGCTTGTGGCTTTGATGATGATAAATTCTCAGAGGTGATGGTGAGAGAGTGGTCTGATCCACTGCAGAAGGTGGCTGAGGTTGGCCAGATATGTAGCAGGTTGAGAAAAAGGGATACAGAGTGGGACAGGTTGCAGTCGTGGAGGCTGGCACCCAGGATTTCCCGTCTGTGCTGTACAGCGCTGACACAAGCACAGCCACCACCCATGAGTTCCCATTGCTGACATCAGCTAAACCCTCTGGGCAATTTTGTGCATCACCACTACAAGCAGCTTTAAGCTTGCATGACTGACACATATCAATACTGGCCTTATCAACCTAGACAACCTTGCAAATGTTGTGTTTCTCTCCTGGATGAACTGCTCTTGGGGAAGCTGTATGAGACAAACAGGTTATTCCTCATCTTTGAGCTTGCTCCATCTTCTGCCTTGCTCTGTTTAAAAGGAAGATTCATTGCTTCTGTCACCAGCAGCAGCTAGGGGCTTCCTCCTACCTGGGTGCAAGGATCAATACTCTGGACCAGTCTCTGCTGCCACTGATCCCTTTCCCTGATTCATCTGATTCAAGCACGGCTCCTCTCAAGCAGATATAAGGCTCGCACAAGCATAGCCAGAGGATTGGTACCTGATTTCAAGGACAGAGTTCTTCTGGCTCCTCAGAGCCAACCTTTCTATCCTGCTTGAACGTCCTGTGTGGAAGAAGCCACAACAACTTGGTCCCATCCATGCCTGTGTCAGGAAATGCAAGAGTAAAGAGCTCAGCTACAGAAACCAGGTGCATCTGACCTGGGTAAACTTCAAGCAGACTCACCTGGGACAGGGTTTGGTCAGAGACATTGTACAGATTGGGATCTCTGAATTTGCTGCTGTATTTCTGTGCGGAGGAGATGACTCCCCTTGAGATCTTGCGCCTGGTGCTGAATTGGAAGTGGAGCTATCACTCCATCCTGTGCTTGGCAACAGAAGAAAAGGTTGGCATGGCAACCCTCTTCTGACACGTAAAAGGCTGTTATAAAGGGGACAGAGATCAACTGTTGTCATGTCCACTGAGAGAAGTACAAGAAGGAAGGCAGCTTAATTTGAATGAAAAAAAAYAAATTAGGGATGGTAGGGAAAACCTTCTAACCACCCAATAGTGAAACATTGCACCTGGCTCATGGGGGAGGCCACAGCATCCTCCTCACAGTAAGGTTTGACGAATAGGCAAGATAAAGCTGTCAAGGCTGGTCTATATGCACTCAACCCTCTTCAGTGCAGAGCCTTGAATGGGGATATTTCTTGAAGGTATTTCAGCTGTAGTCTTCAAGGACTCCTCCGATGCTTGAGCTCTTCTTGGCTCTTCTCTGCTTTGCATTAATAGGCAAGAAGCTCTTCGTTTTCCAGTTTCTCCCTGCCTCTGCCATGCTGCCATCAGATGCCGTCAAATCTCTGCATCCATGCGTGTTGCACCCTGCTATAATACCGTGCCTGGTCCTGGGATTGAGTGCACCCTCAGCAAGTTTGCAGATGATACCAAGAGGGACATGCCTGAGGGACGGGATGCCATCCAGAGGGTCCTGGACAAGCTGGAGAAGTGGGCCCATGTGAACCTCATGAGGTTCAACAAGGCCAAGTGCAAGGTCCTGCACCTGGGTCAGGGCAACCCCCAGCATCAATACAGGCTGGGCRATGAAGGGGTTGAGAGCAGCCCTGCCGAGAAGGACTTGGGGGTACTGGTGGATGAAAAGCTGGACATGAGCCGGCAATGTGCGCTCGCAGCCCAGAAGGCCAACCGTCTCCTGGGCTGCATCACAAGCAGCGTGGCCAGCAGGTCGAGGGAGGGGATTCTGCCCCTCTCCTCTGCTCTGGTGAGACCCCACCTGCAGTTCTGCGTCCAGCTCTGGGGTCCTCAGCACAGGAAAGACACGGACCTGTTGGAGCGTGTCCAGAGGAGGCCATGAAAATGATCAGGGGGATGGAACACCTCTGCTATGAGGACAGGCTGAGAGGGTTGGGGTTGTTCAGCCTGGAGAAGAGAAGGTTCTGCGGACACCTTATTGCGGCCTTTCAATACTTAAAGGGGGCTTATAAGAAAGATGGAGACAAACTTTTTAGTAGGAACTGTAGCAACAGGACAAGGGGGTTTAAACTAAAAGAGGGTAGATTTAGACTAGATATAAGGAAGCAATTTTTCATGCTGAGGGTGGTGAAACACTGGCACAGGTTGCCCAGAGAGGTGGTAGATGCCCCATCCCTGGAAACATTCAAGGTCAGGTTGGACGAGGCTCTGAGCAACCTGATCTAGTTGAAGATGTCCCTGCCCACGGCAGGGGGGTTGGACTAGATGACCATTAAAGGTCCCTTCCAACCCAAACTATTCTATGATTTTATAATTCTATGATTTATTACTCTGTTTCTAACTTTGTTTTTCAAATATCCGATGGACAACTAAACTTTCCCCAATTTTCCCAACTGAATTCACTTTGTTTCCAACTTCTATACTGATTCAGGACCTGTCTTTCTTGCACCCCATCCTTCCTTCTTTCTCCTTCTCCTCTTACAGGACACCCTGAGACTACTGACCCTAACTACACTCTGTCTGGCTTCTTCTGAAACTTAAAATATTTCCACTTCACAGTGTCCAATTTCTGAATCAGAAATTCAGCTTTGTACCAGCTGGATCTTCTGAGGCTTCATAAGAGACGACAGCTGAAGGATCCAACCCTAAATGAATACACACTAATGGAATGGGAATCTTAGGGAAAATTAACCGTTTTATCAACCCGTTTGGGATCTCAGTGGGTCCTGAACCAACCTAGCCTCTGTCTTCTAGCTAAAATATACAGACTGGACAACAATTATCTAGAAAAAGAAGGGGTCATCTCCCTGTGGCTGCAGAGCATCCTTGGTGCTGAATACATTCCAGATGCCTGCAAAGAAATGCAGAGAAACAGTGCAAGGACACTCTGGTAACCGAATTCAACCCAGCATATGCATTCCTTCTGCCCTGTTCTGCGAGTCAAGCTCTGCACGAAACTGTATCACCCTGTTAATTTGGACCACATACCCTTAAATTAGGGTTTTCCGGACAACTGGTTTAGAGTCCATTATATCTGTTCTTAGCCCATTTCATCTATTTTGTAAGTCCATTATTATACCAGTTCTTGGCCCATTTCAGGGCTTCCTGGATGAGGCAGTTTCTTATATGCTGGATTCTAACAACAGAAATTCAGAGAGCATCAGAGCCAGTCCTTGGCCTCGGTGACACTTGTGGTTATCCAGTGTAAGCTGTCTAACAGAATGGAGAACAGCACACATTGGGAACTGAATTATAAGGAGACCATGGTGGAGTAAGGAGAAATCTAAGGCTAGAAATATCACACCAGAAGGAGCAATAAGAAATATGTCTACAAAGAATTAACTCTGGACCTTTAGATCTTTAACATAAAACATTCAGTTGGTAGCAATCCTTTTCAGCAGGATTAAGTAAGGATCAAGATGGTGCTTGCTATGAGTAAGGAGGATAGAACTGTGCCTTCGTTCCAATTTATTCTTTAACTTTGCCTGATTAAAAAAGTAAGAGAAAGCCCACAAAACTGCAAGACAGAATCTCAATCTCTCCACAAAATAAATAATAAAACCAAGCAAACCTCAAGCCTCTCCGATCCCAGCACAGAATCTCAGCCTGCTATAAATGCTGCTGGATTTAAATATCAAGTATATTCAATGTATCAACAACAACAAAACAAAATCCACGTTATTTCATGTGACGATGCACAGAGTACAAAAATAGAAAGGCCCGCTCCATTAAGCTTGCATTTCAAACCGCACTGAAATTATAATCAACAGCTTCTTCAGGGCAAAGGAAGAGAAAACAAAGGAAGGCAGAAGAAAAAATAATACATAGAGGCTTTTTCCGTGGCACTCAGAAGAACTCAGTTCCAGCCTTTTTCTGGCTTCCTAGACAAGTGTTCCAGTGTGGTCACTGGAGCCAGGCTTTGCTGAATTCTGGAGTCTTTACCAAACCACTCTCCTTTTCCAGCACGGCACATGGAGCTGCAAGCTGGGAGCAAGGCAGGATCCATCAGCAGGGTCCACACAGCTCCCTCTGATCCACTGCCCTCCTTCCCTGTCCTGTCTCATCTTCCTTGATGTTGAGACAAGCCACAAGGAAAGCCAAGACTGAATCCTACACAGGTCCACCAGTGGATCGGGAAGGTTTAGTGTGGGATGCGTTAGGGCATGTTTAGGGTGGAGGAGCCTGACCTTCAGTCCAGGTCCCTTCTCTGCTTACTGTCCATTCAGGTCCCTCCTCTATTGTTCTGAGGCCATAGTAAGATAACATCGGTCCCTTTTAATTGCTTTCCAGCAAGATTTTTCAACAGACATCAAAGTATCATGCAGAATATTTCCATCATCTTTTTTTTTTTTTTTTTTTTTTTTACTAGCCAGAACTGGTTGAGGTCACCATTTTAAAAGTCAAAATTTTGTGGAAAATCAAACCAATGAACCAATAAGCATAAAGTTAAAAATGCCAATTTTATTAGTTTTTCCTGGCATGACCTCACCCCTGGGATGTAGAAACAGGGGCTAACTTCTCTGAGCAAGGAAAACAAGAAAAGTTTAGAAAAATCAGTCTCTCTGGTGCTGCTCTCTTTGGAGCATGTCTATAATCCCCAAAATCTTTCTTCAGATTCCCCAGGTTCCCTGCAGCTACAGAATCTGATTTCTGTTATTATTTTTTTTTCATCATTGATTTATGCAAATTAAATAGTAAGAAATACCAGCACTCCAGCCAAAAGGAGAAATGCTGGTTTTACAGGCTCAATATTTCACACAGATTATTCATTCTTCCTTGTGAGCAACTTCTTTTTTTCCCCTCACATTATATTTTTACTGATAGCATTAAATGCTGGATGTAGGCAATATCTTTGATATATGGACAATTTACAACACACACAGAGAAACTTGACAGGATTGTTTTTCGTTTCTTTATCATCTTGTTCATAAATTACAGCTGCTCCAAAAAGGGGGCTCAGCAATGAGAAATCAGGGCCATGTTTGAGGGGTGAAAGCATGGTCTATCTGTAACATATGACCAGTCAAGCTGCATTTGATGCATATATCTCCTGAACACACTAAGGCAGTTTGCTTATGGCCTGAGGGTTGTATATAGCCTCGTAGGGCAGTTAATTTTTTTTTGTAGTGCCCTCCTGAGTGCTTTCCTTTTTCAGGACAGCTTGGGAAGGGACAAGAAGGGGGGGGAAGCTGACAGGATGAATTCATGCAAGAACAGCCACACCAGTGCAGACCAAAGGCTCGTCTAGCCCAACCGCAACTGCAGAGTCATGTAGCCTGGTGATGGCCAGCAGTTGCCACCCAAAGAGACCTCGGGAAGGTTATAACAGGCTGGTGTGCTTTGCTAGCCTCCAGTGATGTGCCTCACAAAATGCTGGTCTTTTTGCCATCGTTCTGGGATGGTTGCAAGCCATTGCAAGCCCACATCTTACACGTTCTGCCCACTTTTCCCTGTTATGCCACCACAAGGAAAGTGCCAGTCTTGCTCTTCTGCATACCTGCTGTAGGAAGGAGCACAGCTTTCCCCTGCCATCAGAACAGCAAGTGTCGTAGGGCTCCCTTAGCTTGCATGCAAGGAGATGGGGTTGGGTCCCTCAGTAGCTGTCATGACACTCATGCAAGGAAGGAGATTGCTGACAGTACTCACACCAGCTGAACACAATTTTGAGATTGGCTGTGGGACTTCTTCACTTTTTGCCCTTGAGAGTTGTATCCGTGGAGTCCCCTTGCCCTCTCTCCCCCAACTCCCTTCAAATTCAAGACAGATGCCATTGGCAGAGACTACAGATGGAGAGTGTAACCTTCCTTGCCAGGATGACAAGGGAGCATGTTCAAGGCCTTCCTATGGAGTGGAAAGGCACCTGGAAAAAACAGAGCTGGATGAAAGCCAAGAAGGAAGGGGATAGATGAACTTTGAGTTTCCTTCTTCTTCTTCTGGAATAAAAAGATTCTGTTTCTTCCTCTGGGTCATAGTAGCAGCAGAGTTGGACACTTATCAAATTGCTACAAGTGGGGGGATGAGAGTGAAATGCCACGCATGGAGCTGTAATGGTGTGAACTGAAAAAACATGGCATTTTTTCAGAAACTCTTAACACACCCTAGTAAGCTGCTGCTGTGTAAATGCAAACTTCTCACCTTGAAGTTAGTTACACGAAGACACATTCAAAACATAAAAGGAAATGGCCTGGACTGGGCCATTCTCTCTGATGAATGAGAAAGTTGTTCATCACTGTTGCATCTCAGCAATGGCAACCAGGGCTTCCCAACGTCTGGGTGCTCTGTACACTTGGAGGAAGGCACCATCTGATCACACAGGAGCCCTGAACAAGGAGAACACAACTTCCATGACCTGCTAACCCTGGGTTGCAGTTTCAGGTCACAGACTGTTTCTAGAGGATCATTTCAGAAGACAGTACTACATGTGTTAGTGGTAAATTGTTTAGGAGCTGTATTAATCTCACTCTTCAAGCATCTGTAGCCATTTTCTGCTGGTTGTAAGCAGCATTTCTCTGCATAATTGTATACTAGCCCCCAGGGTCTGTTACAAACAGATCTTGTGTTTAAAATAGAGTTGTTAATCTGATTCCCTTTTTTGTTTTTCAAGATATAGGTCAATGCACACCTGTTATAAAACATCTGTATGTAAAATTACAGCAGCTACCTTCATGCTATCTGAAGTCATGGTTCCTGCCTGGCTACTGATTCCTGGATCATGATTGTGAAGCTATTATGAGTTAGGATAAAAACAATGCCAACACTGACAGCTTTGGCACAGGCTTTCCTACAAAACAATTGCCTGATTGCTCTGTCTCTAAACCTCTTTCCACATGGCTACTCCTATGGATGGGTAATCTGCCTCCAGCTGGGCCCAGAGACCTCCTTTACAGACCAAATCTTCAGGAAGACAGAGTCTGCACAGATTTGCTGGTTAATGAAGATGCACTGGTTTCAGTGCAGCTGAGAATGATGGTACTTACACTGAATCCTGGAGCTGGAGTAAAGAAGGAAGCTTCTTCTTTTGTTCCCAACCCCTTGTCCAATCTGTAGGGTCTGCTGCAATTCCTTTTGCCTTCTTCTGCAGGGTGGCCCAGAGTCTATCACCTTATTTCCAATCTCAGCCTGGAGAAGGGCCATCCTCTCTGAGAACTTGGCTCTTTTTCACCAGATAGATTGTCCTAACAAAATAAACTGCTTCTGTCTACAAACTTGGTCTTGCTAAAAAAATCAAGGCTTTCTGTCATGACCATGATGATGCTCTGGCTCTCTTATTGCCTCTTCCTGGAGCACATTTGAGTTTCTTCGGACTTTTCTTTTCTACTTGACCTTACCATGAGCCATGTGGAAGCATTTTGCAGCTTGTGGAATTAATGATCTGTCAATCCTCCTGGACTGGCCACATATTGATGAGTTGCCCACAGTTCTACAGGTGGACACAGCACAGCATATAGTCCCTCCTGTGCCGTGAATCTTTTACAGTACCATAATCATGTTATTCCACAGTTATCTTATTCCTGTAGGGAATCACAGATTGTGAGAAAATTGAGGAAGACACAGTCTGTCTACATGAAGGAGATACTTGTATATATTCTCTGCTTAGGAACTTTCCACAGACTGATCTTGCTTTCTTACAAATCACAGAATCATACAATCATTTAGGATGGAAGGGACCTCTTGAGATCATCCTGTCCACCCCTCCTGCTCAAGCAGAATCGCCTAGAGCAGCTTGCCCAGGACTGTGTCCAGTCATGTTTTGAGTATCTCCACAGAGATCTACAACCTCTCTGGGCAACCTGTTCCAGTGTTTCACCACCCTTACATTAAAAAAAGCTTTTCCTGTGTTCAGATTGTATTTCATGTTTTTTAATTGGCACCCATTGCTTCTTGGCTTGTCACTGAGCATCACCAAGAAGAGTCTGGCTCCCTCATCTTCATTAGCTACCGTCAGGTATTTATACATATTGCCTGCATCATTCCATTTATAATCCATTTATGCACAAATGCCATTCATAATCCATAGTACATGAGCAGCACACTTCAGAAGAGATATGAAGGAAGACACTGCCCCACACAACAAAGAGTTGACAGCAGCTGGCTGAGATTTTCAAATCTGCTGAGAGAAGGACAAATATATAAGCCCCATAAACAATATCAGAAACATTGCCACCATTGTACCCATTTAATTCACCTACATACCATGTTTGAGAAGAGGTTCATTTGAGCTGAGGAGGTAGCTTCCAACACTGACAACGGTGATTCACGGCAGGAGACTGCCTGAAATCCAGGACCTGGGCAGAAGATACCAGTGGTCTGGACAGGGTCAAGTCAAGGTAGTCACCGTCTCAGCTTTACAAACTATGTTCATTCTACTGTTGCACTGTTGTTGCCAACATGTTCATCCTCAGGTTTGTTTCCCCTGCTGTATACCAAATCCATAAGTGATTCTGCTAGATCAGGGACCCTGGGCTTACTTCTCTGGGATCACAGTGGGTGAAGTTGCTTTGTCTCCTGCCATCCACAAATGGGTTTTCCTGACCTTGAGATCCTTAAATCCACTGCGTCAAAATAGACAGGCTTAACATGGACCTTGTATTTGTAACTTATCCATCTGACGCTTTCCATGACTAAGACCCATTTTAATTTTCACTTACAGATAACATATCCTTTAGCACAGATCTCCAGTGAGCCATAGACTGTGGTTTGATGTTCAGTTTCTCCTGAATGAATCTAACTCCAAATGAACAACTACAAGGCCTGTTACCAAGAAAAAGGTTGCCTCTAATTCTTTGATCCACCTCACAGCCCCATCAGATGCTTCTGTGCCCCTTTCTCCTGCAGAGCTCATGCTCCAGCATGAACCAGAGCCATAATTCATTCAGAGGCAAAAGACCTTAATTTCATTAGTGCTAAATCCCTGGTAGAAGAAAACCCAGTAGACAAAAGAGGAGCTAAGAATTGAGAAGCCGGAGACCAGCCTTCGTGGTGACTCACGGGACTCATGACAACACATCAGCGCACAATAAAATGTCACACCATGAAAAATCCTCATTGTCTGGCCGTAAATCCTTTTCCCAGCTGGGCCGTCTCCCTGTCTTCTGCTCTGCTAAAGGCCACAGAGCTGTTCAGACTCACTTGTAGAGCTCCCTGAACAATGTGGATTTCAGGAAGGGAGCCAATACCCTCCCAGGCTGAGGCTTGGGAGGTCATCCTTTGGCTCTGACAAGATCTGGATTGACATTTCTTTGGAGCTAGGGCTGAGAAGCAGAGTGTTAGCCAGCTGGCGAGGCAGAGCAGATGCCTGACTACATGATACGACAGTGAGGAGGAGGAAAGTGTGGTCTGCAGTCACTGCCCCAGTGATGTTCATCACTCTTTCTCGTCTTCCATGACAAAGTGGAGTAGCTTCATCAGCAGCAACAGGGAGCTCCTGGTGTTGGAGTATCCTGTTACCATGTTGTTGGAGCATTCATGGGGGACAAGCAGACTCACATCATTGCAGGCAAAGGAGATAGGCATCACTTAGTAATCTCTTGGTGTTCGGGTAGATGCTGTAGCCACCAACCAATTGCAGTAGGAAAGAAGGTGCCTCTCCCCTGCTCCAGCTGCAGTCTCTGCAAGGCCTGTTTTGGACGGTGGGATCCCATGCTGAAACAGGCAAAGCTCTGCCTATTTTGGGATTCCACTGGGCCATTAAGAGTGGCTGGTGCTTAGGACTTGGGCCACTCTGGACATGCCTAGAAGCAAACATATAGACAGCATATGATGGGAATCATCGCCTCTAACTTTGGGCCCTCTGTCTAATCCACAGAGAGAGAAGTGCCTCCTGAGGCTTAGTCATCCCACCTGATCTATATCCAGTGGTCAAAAAGAGAGTGTAGACATCTGTTTTGGAATGGACACATGGCTTTTACACGACTAAAGGTGAGGCAGGTGAATCCTCCTATGTGAAGTAGTTCCAGAAAGTAAGCAGTCTACAAGATCAGCTATAAGCCAAGCAGACCATCGTGTTTCTGGATCATGGATGTGGGCAGTTAGAGATGAAAGTAGAATGTAAGCATTTCTTCTTATTTTAGATCTAGCTGTATCACATGTGTCTCTCAGGGCCAACCAGTGTTGGAAAACTTCCATAAGTATATTGCCTTCACAGGCTGTCGGCAGCAATTGCAGTGCCTGCATCTGAGATGCCTTGTGCTGACAGAGGACATGAGAGCAGGTAAACCCTGGGTCCAACAGACCCTACATATGGGCTAGGATAAGCATTCCATAAGGGTCAACATGTTTGTTGCCTCTGACTTTAATACAAGAAGGAACACGGCCTTTTGCAGCCCATCTTAAGTCAAAACACAAAAGATAATTTGGGAGTTGTTTTTCCATGCCGAAAAAGAGGGCATTAGTCAGCAATGTGACGATAACGTGGCCATCCTCCTCTTCAGAGCAAAGAGCAAGGCAAGTGGTGAAAGAAACAGTGTCACCAGGCAAGAGCTGAAATCTAACTAACTCCCACACAAGAAGCAACCTCAGCTCTGCTCCCTGCCTGGCAAAGCAATAATTTAGAGCATTCATGGATCTCTTTGGAATCACCTAATCAGTTCAGATGTTGTCTCCCTGGGCACATAAAACACCGTCCTCCCTGCAAAGATGTCTGTTGAGACTGGACAGMTGTCCCCAGGCTATGCTTTCATACTGGACAGATGGACAACTACCTCCGGCCACACAGAGAAGCTGCTCTTGGCTTTGGCAGGCACCACTCCAAAGGGTGTGATAAACCACCAGCCAAGCTGTCAGAAAACTCATTCTCTTTTTTATCCTGGACACTATCAGTGCATTTGGTACGTGCAAAGGAAACTGTTTGTGTACAAGGTATAACTTTGGTAAGGATTGCTACCAACAGGCATATGCAGTTAACAAGTTTGCTGCTTCTCCTGTTGAAATCACCAGAAGATTTTTCATTGGCGTAGAAACCAATATGAGGCCATGAAAGACAAGTTTTYCCTTTAGATGATTTAAGCCTTAACAGAGAGCTGTTTTGTTCCATCCCTGTTCCATCCCACATCCCTGTGGGATGGAACAGCCCTCAGTTACACAGCTGGGGCCCTGGAGAAGATTGCACTTCCATTTTATGGTCCTAAAATAGTCCAGGAAACAACTGGAGAATGGGGAATTCCCCTCTCACCCCAGATGTTTCCCATAATCAGCCCTTGCTCTGGCTGACTGGTTGCATTCAGCTGCCCAGGAGCAGTGCGTTTGGATGAAAATTGCATTGTCCATCTGAATGCTTGGTAGCCAAAAATTTTGGACATGCAGCACTGAACAGTATGATGGCACAACCTTCCCCTGGTGCAAGCTCCTGTCCTTGTCTCTAGTAAGGGCAAATGTCATCTATCCAACTGTCTTAAGACAGGGCTCCTAAAAATACCCACAGATAGACCCAGAGTTCAGAGCTAAATAGAGCTGCTTCTTTTTTTTTTTCCCCCCCATATAGCAAATAAAACTGATTTCTGCTTAACAACATCCCACAGTGGAAAAGTCACCATGGTCTGTGTTGAATGGATCATTCTTGAAACTGGCCATGGACCTTTCAGTCAAACAGGTTTCTGAGAAGGGCTTTTTCATGCCATTTAAATTTGGTGTGGGAAAACTTTTGATTTATATGACACAAGAATGAAATGTCTCATTTTGTGTCTGACCTTAATTATATTTTTTATATGAAGTAATGACTTCATTGTGATTTTGGTCTCAAATGACATTKTTCTTTCCTGTGGACATTACATTAGCAACGTGGGACCTCCAAACTTTAAGCTGCATTCTGAGCTGACTTTGCTGAAGAATTTTGTCTCTCATAATGCAAAAGGCATCTCTTCACTGCCTAAGCTGCGTGATGCATTGTGAGAATCAATAGCTGATCGTGATATGGGAGATATAGTTCAGCCAAGAAAGAAGGCCAGTAGCACATAGATGGTAGTGGGCAAAATGACATTACAAGAAATGTGTCAAAATGAGAAAACACTGATTAACAAAAGATGTGACTTCCAGCAGAATACTGGGGAACGTGGTAATGAACTCAAGATAAGGCGTATTGATTTTGGAGTTTATCTAAAAGTGTCCTTTGGGTTAAAATTCCTGAAGCTAAACAGGCTGGCATGTCTGGATCTCTTGGAATTACTAGGCTGCAGAAAATGTTGGAGTGTCAATGTTTTTGGCCCTGTTTGTAAGAAAAAGCCAATATTGGTGTTTTCATGGGGAGTGGGACAAATTCCCCATTCTATTCTGTTCAAATTAGCCTTCCCATTTGAGAACGGGTGCAGGATCCCTCAGGTAAGGAAAGAGGGGGGTTGTAACCACTGGAGGTGGAGGGTTGGAGCATCTGTCGCCCACGGTTGCCCTTCTTCCACCCACTCCTTTTGTTATGCCTCTGTCTCAGAAAATACATCACCTCACTCCAGCTCTCAGCCAGCGGATCTTGTTATCCTTTTGTGATACAAACTGAAGAGCTCTCTCATTTCAAATTACTGTTCCCAAGCAGGTACTTACAGACAATGATAAATTACCCCTTAACCTTTTCTCCATAACACCAGGCAGCATATGCCTCCCATCCTTAGACATGTGTCCTCCCCCTGCTCCTGCCATCCCCATTCCCAAACCTTCAGTTGTTGCTGTGGCTCTTCCCTGAACTGTCTCAAATTAAACAGCATCCTTCTGGAGCAGAGATAAAGTGAATGAAACACAGGGCTGCAGAGGTACCCAGCCAAATGCAAACCCTCCTGTGTCTACCTGGGTGTTTCTGGGCTGATGCTTGCTCTGCTCCTTGTTGGCAGCAGACGTTTGATGAGTGCTCTTGCTCACAACAATTGCAATGCAGTTTGGTGTAAGAACCTCCACAATTCCTCTCCAAGTCACACTAATCTCTCCTTTCCCCAAAAGGGCACCCCAACACCTAAAATACTCCCTCTCCTCATGCTGCCTGTCTTCAAGGGAAACATTAACCAGAATGACCCAAGGACCCTTATTGCTACAGCGATTAAGTAGCACTGGGTTGGGAAAAGTTGTTTCTACCTCATGGCAGGACAGCTGGTCTAGAAGATCCCTAATTTCTAAGATATTATGAGATTTCAGCCCTCAGACACTATAAATGGGAGGGAGCTCTGTAAAGAGGTAGAGGTCTCCCCCCGTGATTATGGAGGCTGCAGAAATCTCGACAGGTTTCAATCCTATCCAGTATAGCGTGGAGTTATTTATAACGTCCTGCTCTGGTAGCATGTCCTCTCTCTTTTCTCTAGTCCAGGCAAACACGGAAATGAGCCCAAGACAATCCTTCCAGCTGTTCTTCTGACATACCTGCTATTCGCCTACTGCTACCAGGGACGGGCAAGCAACATCCACTCGTACCTCATCAATCATCTCCAAATGACACACCATAAAGTGTAGGAAGCTTAAATCAGTGGTTGCCAGAAAGCAATGTGCTGTTGGGGTAGATGAGGCTGTTTTACTTTTCTATTACATCTGACAGCTGGACTGGTGCCAGGAGAGCATGGTTTCATGATGTGTCTCTAAATTACAGTTGGACTGTGACATACTCCATCAGCGTTAATTCTATCCACAAGACATTCAGAGTGAGGAGAAAGGTCTCTTTCAGTCTGTGAGTGTATTGATCCGAGTGCACGGGACTCTTGGTGGGAATGAAAAAAAGTGCTGGCATTTATGAAAGGGAAAGAAGCTGCATTGTATTTGGTGGCTGGGAGAAGAAGAAAAGGCTGCTTGTCAAATTCAATGAGCGGTTTCATATGTAGGGAACTGTTTATGGCCCTTTCTAATTGCTGTAATATTCCTGCTGCAGCCACAACTCTTTTTCTAGCTGCTTCACTTGCTCTGACAAATCAGCTGCCAGGAGAAGAGAAAACAGTAAAGTAAATAATTTAAGCAATGAAAGAAAGGGTGACGAATCCTGCTGATTTCTCAATCTCTGCTCTCTGCTTGCAGGAAGGTGTCCAAATGACATGCAAGGACTAGCCATGCCCCATCAAGTATTGGCCTATTGACCTCTAGCTGTGGCCAATCTGCTACACACACCTTGAGGGAAAGGCCGCCTCCTTTCCATACAATGCGTCTCATAAATTGTGTTTTCTCATCCATAGGAGCTGGCAGCAAATGTCCTCTTGAGTCCAGCTTGTTATTGAAGCATGAGGGGCAGGTTGCCCTTGGTTAAACTTCAGAGCAGGAAACATATTTCGAGGCATAGAGTTCAGCATCACCTTGAAAACCATGCGCAACCTCAGATGCAAGGTCCTGGTCCAATGCCTTTCTTTCAGAATGGGTTTCTTTGGGAATCGTGTTTGTTTATTGGTTAGCAAAGGTCCCATGAACTTCACCTGCAGTCAGACTGCGAGCTCTTCCAACTGTGCACTTTCCCTACTGTGCTTTCACTATGACACAAGATGTGGTTCCAGGGGGAAAAAATTCCTATTCATTGCCAAATCTCCTTCATAATCTATAAATGCTCACAAAATAGTTTCTGAAAGGTGTAGGGACTCATTCCAGGTGTCTAAGGCTAGTTTTTGTCACTTTGGAAATCAAAATTTGACAAAGATGTCGTTAGCTAGTGGGACTCATTGTCTTGGACTGGTAGCATCTGAGGCATGGATGGACATCTACAACAAATATATATGGATAGGGGTGACTGATGTGCACGAACCCTTTCTTGAGACAGCAGGCAGGCCCGGCTGCTCGGTCTTTGGCAAACCAGCAGATCACTGCTGCAAGCAGTGGGGCAGCTGTCCTCCACCATCCGTGTGGCAGTTACAACAGGTTACAACACCACAAAGTACTATTTCCACTCCCTGGTTGGATAGCTGGAAGAAAAAAAAAACCCTCCTTCCCTGAGTATATTTTACTTCTTCCCTACATCTGACGACGGTTGGATGCCCAAGTATATCACCACTTTATCCTGAGGAAGAAAACTCCTCAGCACTTGAACCTTTGAAGAAAGATTGCAAGCCCATTTCTTGTTTTACAAAAATGCACAAAAGGTTTGTTATATTGCCAGTTTGACGGAGAAGAGCTCTCAGGAAGCACACACAGTACCCTCATTATACTGAGCACACTGACTGGAGTGCCTAGCTGGGAGTACAAATGCCTTTGAACTTGCCCGGTTGCTAATGACACACGCTTGGCCTATTGTGCTTAACTGGGGTATTGTCTGCAAATTGCTGCTAGTGGTCTTTTGTCATAGGCAGGAAAGATAACCTGTCTTTCCTACAGCAAAACATAGAAKTGTTGACAAGATCTGATGTCTCTATAGTATGAATCATGAGGGTTTGGCTGGACAACGTCTTTGCAACACAGAATGGAAGAAGATGGGATAATGTCAATATACTCTAAGCATCCATTGCATTCTTACAATAGTCGTTCCCTTCTTTTCCCTCCTCCCCTTTTTGATGCCAAGGGGAGCAGGGTTAAGAAGTGGCTAAGCCCTTTGGGACATCCCACCTGCAGAGCTGAGGAAGCAGCTGCCTCATTCTTTAAAGGCTCTGAGGTGCTCTTCTCCCTACAGGTTTTTTGAGGATCTGAGTTTTACATTGCATCTGCATTGCCCAGTGAGTGAATTCTCTGCTGCTTGGTCCCTTGATGGTCCACATGGTACATACATTAGTCCATTCTCAATTCCCTTCAGGAGTGAGAAAACTCTGGCACTAAACCTGAGCACTGTTCTGGGGATATTGAACCCAAGGGAGAATGTCCTATAAGCAATAGGGCTTGCTCCAGACCCCCAGTCCTCAGCACTATCCCATCAAGATTTGGACCCTCTGAACTCCCTTCACCCCCATGCTCTCACACTGCAAGGCAGGCAACATGTATCTTCAGAGTCATGCAATAAAGCTGGTTACAACACAGGTGTTGCTTTGTTTTAGGTTCTTTGATCTGAAAACACACACATTGAAAAATAATAATTGCTTGCTGGCTAGAGGGGTCTAAAGGAGAGGAACCACTCTAGGGGGCTAGCCTCAGCAGCATGGACGTGAACTGCTGTGCACCAGGTGGTTGGAAGGACAGAGATTGCTCCCTGGTTGGAGGATTTCAACACTGCTTGTGTATCTGTAGACTCTGGAGCAGCTTTCCAAGAGGCACCTAGGAGTCTGAARAGAGATACCTATAGAGATTCTCTAAAACAGGCGTTTTTGCAAATCCCAGTAGGCATCTCTGCATCTTTAGGCACCTGAGTGCCTTTAGAAATTTGTGTTTCAGCTTCACCAGTGGAAAAGGAGTTCTGGCACCTCCAGACTGCACAGAGCTGCAGGGATGATACATATGAGTTGCTCATATATATGAGTTGCTCAACTATCATGAGTTTCTTGCAACTTGTTCAGAGTTGGAGACAAAAGCTCTGCCCTTAGAGCAGTTCAGTTGCTTTAATCTTTGTCCTTTCCCTCAAGCTGTAAACTGAGAAGTCACCTGGGATCCTCCAGCCAGTTACCATGGGACATTAGAAACTGCTGGATGAAGTCTTCTCATCCATGCTGGGATGGAATGAGGGACTAGAGGCCATGGCTTCCCAGCTACAAGACCCCAGAGCCAGTGGTCCCTTCTGCCCATGTATATGGGGGGTTTAACTTGACCTATGGGCCACCTAGAAAACTGGGTTGGTCTGGTTCCATTTCAGGGAAAAGGTCCAAATGAAGGAGGAGAGCTGTCCTTCTCCCCACTCCTCATGCAGCGGCTTGTGAAATTGATTAGCAAACACACACTGAGAAGAAAATAGGAAGATTAAGAAATGGAATCACCATTTCATAACAGAATGGTTGGCTTGATGAGGGGGAAAAGAAAAATTAAAAATGATGGGGTCCCTCAGCAGCATGTTATCTCCAGTGGAATATCAGAAGAGGACTAAAAAACTTGGAGAAAGACTGAGATCTAATCTTSTTGTCTCCAATCTGCAAAGAGGCAAGGACAAGTATGTTGCAATTTTCTCCGCAGATCCCAGCTCTTGGGTGAGCTCTGACAGGACAACAGAGGAGAAGAGATGTCGCCACACCCTCCTCTCCAGATCAGGTGAGTTGTTATGATTGAGTTCCTGCCTGTACCAGGTGTTTATAATATTTTCAGGAATCTGAACTCCTCTTCAGCCTTGTGGGGAGTAGGGTTCATCTCCCCCAACCTGAGACATGCAGACTGCAAATGCCACCACCAGAGTTGATCACTTTTGGCTCACCTGGCAGTCAGCAGCAAGAAATCAGCAATCCCAGYGGGTGATCTGTTTCGGCTAATTTTGGTGGAATGAATCATGTCATAGAAATGCCATTGACTATAAAGAATGCTGAGGATGGATATTGCTAATGGAGACGTCGCTGTGAGTACTATGCTGTGTAAGGTCAAGAGAGAGACAATCAGCATAAAGCACCTATTCTGCAAACGCCGGCTCCTTGTTTCCCTATGGATAGAAATAACCTCTGGCATGTATGGGATGTCATCTTACATGCTATAGTCACCTCTCTCCCTGGCACAAAGAGGCCAGGTCTGGCAGCACTTTGGAGTGGGTGATATGAATTACTCCTCACAGTCATGACTGCGTTAGGCACAGGAGCAGCACGTGGATCTGGATCACCCCAGAGCATCTGCTCTGTGTAGGGGTTTCATTATGGAATGCAGCTCCTTTATTGCTGTCCTGATGCYGCAGAGTTGTAAGAGTAACACAGATAAATCACTGTGTGCCTGCTACTCCCACTCGTGGGGGTGTTCCTCTTGGGAGGTCCCCAGCACCCCAGGACCAGCGAAGGCAAACCCCAAGGTGTCTGTGGTCTCTGCTGGAGGGACAGTGGGACAGAAAGAGATGACCTAAGGATTCTGTTGTCTCTTGATGCAGATATTGGTCTGGACTCGAACCCCACCCTCCCTCCCTTCAACTCCGCAAGTAGGGTGTGTGTCAAAAGAAGAAAAAAAGAGAAAAAAAATAATAATCAGATGCGAGGAAGTTAATGCTCCCTGTCTTCCCGAAAATACCACTCTGCTGGAGAATGAAGGGAAGGATTGTTTGGGTCCTCGCAATCCAAGGCGCTGGATGGAGTGTGGCACAAACAATCCTTTTAAAACCAGACATGACCTGGCCTGCTCACCCCTCTCTCCCAGTGCAGGGCTTGACATTTCAGGCCAGCCATGTGACATGCTGCATGAGATCACTCTGCATTTGACCCAGACTGCTTGGTTAGAGAAATACTCACGCATCTATTCCCAGTAACACTGCAGTGTTCATTTTGTAAGGCATCAATTGCAGCAAATTAGCTGCCAGTCACAGAGGGAAATACTGCTGCTAATGAAAACTTCCCATTTAGCAGCGCAAAACTCATCATTAATGTTATCACTAACATTATTTTTTATTATTTTTAATTTATCCCTGTGAGGCATTGAGGTCAGGATCAGGGTTCAGTTAGTTTGACTTTCCAAAACACAGTGGTGAGTAACACCCCCTGCCTGGTCAAGCTTACAGCCTTGATCTGCTTTGCTGGAAGTTTCAAAGGGATTACGATCAGACCAAGAAGATGAGCGTTGACCTCCTTTTCCCTTTTTCCTTATTTTTTGTGGCAATCCTTTCTTCAGCCATGTGCTTGCATCCACAGTGAGAGGTGGGAACTGCTCTGGCTGTTGACCAGCTAGCTCTGCAATGGCCACCTCCAGCCGCAAGCTGGCCATGGACAGTTGCCCAGAGTAGGAATAAAACTCCGGTGAACTGAGTTATTTCATTTGTTGTTGGCAGCAATTACACCCATGGCCAACCAGGGCCATCAGGGCTGAGGCACTGAAGGGCTGCAGCAGCTCCAACAGAGTTGGGACCTCTTGTGTTAACACCCAACACCTGATGCAACGTTCAGTCTTTGCCCACCGGCTTCCTCCCACTTTCAGCCTTTCTCAGAGGTGAACAATTCACAGCATACATGGCTGGTCAATGTGGATAAGAGAATCTGTTGGATGATAACTAGCTTATCCCAAGGGATGGGTACTAAAATGTTGTCTTCTACCACACATCTGTGTTTTCCCAGTTCAAGGAGATAAAACCTTCTATTTGACTCTGGAAAGAGAGAAGCATTGTAATTTTAAGGAAAAAAAATAAAAAACACAACAGATTAAAAAAAGGAAACCCTAGTTATATGTCAGGGTGTCACTGGTGGTCAGACACAAGTCATAGTTTCAACAAGCAAAGGACAAAACTGAAAACACAGCAAGAACCTTTCCAAGCAAATTTGGTGTACACTGCATTAATTCTACATATTAACACAGACAGGGAAGCTGTAAACAATATTTACACCCTCACATCATTACACCATTACCAGCCAACGATGATGGCCCATGGCAGCCCCAAATCAAAAAAAACCTCGCAGTGCTGAGGTCTGCGGTGGCTGAAGAGCATCGTTGTGTTTGGTGGGATGGAAAGAAGAATGAGAACTGGTTGCTAATGCAGTTTATCAATGGGTTGGCTCAGTAGAGTGAGGCTAAGGAAGATGTTCTGATGACACATTCTTCACCCTAAGGACAACGTGATTATTAAGGGCCCAGTTGAAAAAACTCCCTTGAAGGTTCACCTATCCTGCAGTGGAACATCTTGTGGAAGAGGATAGGATACCATAAAGCTTAAAGTCACTTCTTTCGTATACCTGTCATGGTTTCAGGACTGGGTTTCTCAGCCAGAGCCCATTTTTTAGGTCTACCTGTGGCTAAGTTCATGTTACCTATAATGCAAGCAGTCAGTGGCCCAGATTTGCATGTGTGTGTGTGTGTCTACGTGCAGGAGTGCAGGGAACATGGGCTTTGTTCTGATCCCAGGTGTATTTTACATATATGTACCTTTTGTCATAGGTTTTCAGATTCGGGCCAGATCAAATCCAGGGCTTCCTCTAATTGCATCCCAGGCAAACTCCTGTTGAAACAAAGGGGAATTTTGCAAACTAAAATTACTTTACAAAAAATGAGTGGGTTTGACTTCATTTCCTTTCCAGCTGTCCTGTCTGGCACCAGGGTGCTGCCAGCTCTGGCTGATGGCACAACATCAGCCTGAAACATCTGAAACATCAAGAATTTGAGTCATTTTGTGTTCTTTTCTAAGGGGGATGCTGCTACAGACAGAGAAAGAAGGTAGAAGATAGGGTGACTGAAATGTCCTTTGGAGACTAAATGAAGTATGTTGGCTTGCCCTGTCCCTGACCACTTGTTAGGCTATTAATGATCTTTCTTCCTCCAGGGGATTCATGCATTAAAATGAATTGCTGGTAGTTCTCTCATTTGCCACACTTATTTGTTAATTTAGACTGAGCTATAAATATTTACCTCCTTTTTTATTCCATCTGAGGAACTTCCAGCTCTCTGATTGTAGATGTGGCTGTTTATTCATAGCACAGTACAACCAGGGCGCTCTCAGCTCACCAAGTTCAGTCCCTGGTTGGCCCAGGTGACCTCAGAAGCTGCTCAGTTATCTCCTTCTCCCCATCCCAGCCACCCATGTTCTTGGCTGTATACCACATTTTTTGTCTTCCTACTGCACCAATGTTCTCCAGAGTGGAGTTGCAGCCTTGTTTCATCTTGGTCTCTGCTGCCCTATTCAAAATCTTCTATCTCCAGCCATTCACTTGGCCTTAGCTACTCCAGAAAGCACTGACACAACTATCAGTCAATCCTGAGTGCATCTATGGAAGTTCTGCTAGTCCTTTTTGGCATCACCAGATGTTTCTGAGATGCCCAGGAACTGATTTTAGTGAAAGAGGCAGAGAGAGGAGTGTGGTTGTCTGAACTGTGGTGGGTGAGACCAAGACATAAGGTTGGCAGAGCAGCTCTCAAGTTTCTTCATTCCCAACCATGACACCCCTCATGGTGGGAGGACCYTCCTGCCCAGTCTCATGGTGGAAGAGGTGCCATGGTTTTGGGTGGCCATTTTTCATCTCTTGGGGATGCTGGGCCTTGCAAGGAATCACTTCTCTGAACAAAGTGCAAAACCACAGCTTCTCCCTTTCTCATGACTGCACACACCAGACACAGCTTGTCAGGACATCAGATCAGGCTGGCCAGCCACATCTGGCCCGTGAACCTAGAAGGGGTGAGAAAAGACCTTGTCATTTCATTGTTGATATGGGGTGTTGGCTGTGATGAGCAGGACCCTGTTGCAGTGACCCACACTTGATGCAGAAGACCCAGGATCTGTGTCAGTGCATGGCTGTCCTTCCAGGTCCATTTTGCCCTTCCCTGGCTGCTGAGGAGCCCAAGGGTGAAATGGTGCTGGCAGTGAACGGTACAGCTTCCCTTCCCTCCAGAGAGGCCAGGACCCCACTCAGTGCRTGATGCGTAGCAGAGACAAGCTTCAGTGTTTGGACAGGGCTTTGTGGCTTAAATCTCGGTTGAGTATTCAGCAGATGTGTGTATGGGGGGGTGGGGCTGCAGTCTTAGATCCCCAAAGCAAGGCCTGGAGATGTTTGCAAACCGCCACGGGACAGGACACTCCAGACTATAGCTCACTGCTGAAGACTGGCGGCTCTGGAGCCTGGTGCTGCAAGGACAGGAGCTCAGCGCACACCGATGCTCAGCACCACCAGGATCTGTTCCTGGGCTTGCCACAGCATCACCCAAGTGCTGGGGCCCATCTGGGGCTCATGGACATATAAATTTGGGAAGGATGCAGGGAAAGCCGACAGCTGGAGGACCACACAAGCATGCTCTGGCAAATGTCCGCCTTAGCACGGTGGTGACGGCTGCTGCCAATGAGCCGGTGTGAAACAGCCTGTCTGCCTGAAAAGGCTGTAGGAGTTTGCAGGGAGGAGAAGGGAAGAGGGTAATGAAAGCAGCATTTGGTGAGGCAGCACATGTGCGAATTTCAAGCGTCTCCTTGTGCCTGCAGGGCTGATATGTTGCTCGTTGAACCAGGCTGCTAATTTCCAAATTGATACTTACTCTAATCCCATCCCTGAAGGCGCCATTATGGTGCATTCAGTAATGGGCTGTTATTTGGGCTTGTTGCAGGGGGGCAGGAGAATGAAAGGAGGAGGGAGGTTTTTTGGAAAAGCATGCCCAATGTTGGAACAAATCAGCATCGCGATGCTCCTTCCCCAATTTGCAAAGTGATTAGACTGCTTTAGAGCTATTTGCTCTCCTTTGATTTGTCTACAGCCTTGTTTTGGGGAGGAATTTTATGGAATTTTACTGCCTCATATAACACTTATCCCCAGCAATCAATATTGATTTTAACATAACATTTTGTTTTAAGACTCCTTTTGTTGTTTTACATTTGCTCCGCATGTTAATCAGGTTTATAAAATCCATGATATTTTCTCGTTTCATCAAATCTTATTGGGATAATTACCTTGCTCTGTTGACAGATAGTTGTGCCTGAATTATATAAAGAACACTACTATTATCAGCTTTTCTTCTATCTCTTGAAGAATGATTTCCTATTTCCCGTTGGGTGTATGAATACAGAGTAAATAGAAATATTTATTGTACCCAGTGTAACCTTAGTTACTTTTTTGCCTCATGGAAAAGAAACCCCCAAATGCCACCCAATGCTTTCAGGTAGAGTGACCTTTACTGTAAATAGGAAACCAAACAAATGAAAAAGAATAATTGCTAAGCCTTCAGGACAGAGCATGCACTACATGTCTGTCTTTTCTACCCGTCTACACCCAACAGAGTGCAGAAATGACTGACCAGCTCTGGAGATGCCAAGGGAAGAATGCCTCCGGAAAAACCCTTCCCAATGAAAGCACTTTCATGAAATTATGTCTAGGAGTTTTGATCCTTCTGCTTTCAGGACATGCCTGCTAGACAGATGTCCTGGTTTCGGCTGGGACAGAGTTAATTTTCTTCCTAGTAGCTGGTATAGTGCTGTGTTTTGGATTTAGTATGAGAAGAATGTTGATAACACACTGATGTTTTAGTTGTTGCTAAGTAGTGTTTACACTRGYCAAGGACTTTTCAGCTTCCCATGCTCTGCCAGGTGCACAAGAAGCTGGGAGGGGACACAGCCGGGACAGCTGACCCAACTGGCCAAWG
The DNA here is from genome assembly GCA_035582835.1 of Phoebastria nigripes. Lineage (NCBI taxonomy): Eukaryota > Metazoa > Chordata > Aves > Procellariiformes > Diomedeidae > Phoebastria > Phoebastria nigripes. Next base: position 1,414,050 of record JAYKAV010003188.1, on the reverse strand, counting down.
GGATATTCCATACCATGTGACGTCATGCTCAGGATATAAAGCTGAGGGAAGAAGAAGGAAGGGGGGACATTTGGAGTGGTGGCCTTTGCCTTCCCAAGTCACCGTTACACGTGATGGAGCCCTGCTTTCCTGGAGATGGCTGAACACCTGCCTGCGATGGGAAGGAGTGAATGAATTCCTTGTTTTGCTTTGCTTGCATGCGCGGCTTTTGCTTTACCTATTAAACTGTCTTTATCTCAACCCACAAGTTTTCTCACTTTTACCCTTCCAATTCTCTCCCCCATCCCACCTGGGGGGAGTGAGCGAGCAGCTGTGTGGGGCTTAGTTGCTGGCTGGGGTGAAACCAGGACAACAGAACATTTTGATCCTGTCTTGTCATGCTCATGCACCAGTTTGGCTGCAATTACAGTGATGTCTATTGTCAATTTTGGTACCGCTAACATCAGCCAAAGCCAGGTGAGGTGCCCCACCCCTGCATTGTGCTACCATTTTCCCGTGTGTGATATCAAGATGTGTCCCAGGCTCCTTTTTGGTGCCTTCCAGGAGCTGGACATGAAGTCTCATGTCACCCTCCAGGCCAGATAGAAGGTTGTAGAAGTAAGGAACTGGGTCCTGAGCTGCATCTGTTTGAGACCTGCATACAAAAAATACATTTCAAACCCATGATAGGAAAAGGAAAGGCTGGGAGATGTGCACGGGGAGTAGAGATGAGACCATCATAGGAGTAGGACAGTTGTAAGATAAGATGGGAAACCAAGAGGAGGACTATGTCTGACAGCCTGAAATTTTAGAGAGAGCGCTATCTGGGGCCAGGAGCTAAAGGAGCACCAAGCTCACTGCACACTGTGACGTCATGCATTAGTCAAACTYATAATTATTTTTTGTTTCTCTCCTTTCTCAGACGTCTCCAGACGGTCATCTCCTTGTGAATCAGACTACCAAAGTCATTGCTCGTGGGAATGTCTCCTGCAAATGTAGCCCACAGTAAAGATTACTGCTTCCTTTTCATCTTCTTGAGACCTTGCATCCCCTGCAAATTATCCCTGTTGTCTGTCACAGAGTACATTGAACCTACGGACAGCCTTGATTTCCGGACTTCCAGAGACACAGTGAGGTAGAAACGTAATAGATAAAACTGTCCTGGTTTTGGATATTCCCCAGCAAACAGTACTTTTCTTAATCCCCCACAGCATGCTTTATTGTATGTCTATGCTTTAGTTGCTGTTCCCAGGCATTTGCTTCTCAGTTATTAAACACAGATCACTGTTAAGTGGCTAGCCCCTGCACAAAAACAGCCAGTGTGAGACCAGGACTGAGTACCACATAGCCCAAAGGTTTCCAGATGTTACAAGGAAGAGCTGAGCACTTCTCGGGGACTAGCCTTTGGAGGTCTGGGCTCCCCTCGCTGAGGCTCTGATTTGCCCCTGCGGTGCTGGGTGTTATCAGCTGCAATCAGAATAAAGCAGAGTGGATGCAAGTGCTGTATGTGAACTTTGCAAGAGACTTGCTCTGGAAAAACCTCAGGAAAGAGACAGGAAGGAGAAAGGCTGTGTGGATTTGTCCTCTTTTAAAGAAAATACCTGTCCTGGCAGACTCTGATGTCTGAGCTGCAGGGGACTTGCAGACAGGCAGAGGCACAGCCATGGTGAATCAGACAAAACAGCAATGCGATTGCTTCCCTGCGACAGTCACCAGATCATGAGTTCGAAGCTTCTCATCTCTGTCAAGACTGTCTGGCGTTTTCTATCAGGGGAAAAGCAATGTCCAAGAGGGAATAAACACTGAATTGTCATTCCAGGTGGGCACACAAAAACGGAGAACAAATATCACTTCCCCCAGATACTAGAGAGAGAGATGGTCTCAGGTCTCAGACAGGCAGCAGCCACAAGGAATTGGGTCTGTGTAGACACAAGACACCAAACACAAAACAGATGGTCTAGGGAGAGGGAAAGAACAACTCAAGATGTCTCAAAGCATCCCAGGTAACATTAACCAGCTGAGAGTCCAACATCCAGTCTAACCTGGTGTCTGGGCTCCCTCTGGAGTCAATGAGGACTGACTGGCATCTCTAGCAGGCAGTTGACCTCACCTCTCTGAGCTTGCTTCAATATTAGCACGTAAAAGGGACAGAACCCATTCTCTGGCCCTAGGCAAAAGTGGCATGACATGGCTTAGGACCACCTGGCCAGACTCTGCTCCCTTCTCTCCCTCCCTCAAAAAAGGGTGGCTGTGTCCATTTTGCCTTCTAGGAACAGCCCCTGGCCTGTGGTGCCCCTTTACCTGTTCCCAGCCTTGTTGAGGCTGTGCGTGAGCTGGAGGGCTGGCTGAATGAAGCTGACCCTGTTTGGTTTGCTAGGTAGGACTGGCTCACCTCCTGCTGACCCTAGGTAGCTTGGACTAGACTCCTGCATTTCATGAGTGAGCAGTAGATGTACTGAATCCTATCTTTTTCTCACTAAATGGGTCAGTTTGGATATTTAACATAACAATGCTATGGCTGGAAGGTAAAATACCCTATTTAGTTATTGACTTTCAGCTTTCCTAGTCATAGCAGGATCCCAGCACATTGGGGATTCCCTCCGGCTCACCTCATATCATGTGAAACTCCTTGGAAAAAAAAGACTCCATATGCTTTTAATTTGTTTTGCGGGTTTTGGGGGATTGGCTGAACATTTGTGATCCTTGATTCATGACCCCTGGGACTGTGGGGGACAGACTCCATAGGTGGCCTTTTCCATCCATGCGTCCCAGCACTCTTAGGTGAAGCATTGCAGAGCTCTCCTTGTTATGCCCAGCCAGATGGAAAGAGACATAGGATGCAGCAAAGCTCTTGCAAGTACTTTAGGCACTCAGCGATTTCTGAACACCTGGTCTTTTATTCACGGTGGACTGCAACCAGGACTAGAAATAACTCAAAGCTGCACAGCTGAGTGGAGGATTGTGTTCATCAGAGCCCATCACCACTCTCTTCTACAAAGCCGGGGCTGGGAAGCTTAGCACATCTTGTGCGAACGGCTTGACATTTCTGAGTGACTAGGAGCCACAGACCCATCCAATGTGCAACCCCACGTTATCGTTGGATTTGTTACCTTTCCTCACAGCTGGGAACTCTGGAGAGGAGTTTCTTTTAGCTGCATTTAAACAGGCGCAGATGGCAAAGCCAGCTGCTTGTTCTTTTGTTCTCGTTGGCACCACAGCAGCGGCTTTCGGTCAATTAACAGTTATTGCTGTATGGCTGCTGGTTTTCTCAGGTTGGCAGCCCCCCCCACCATGTAACAGCCATGTCTGAGTCAGAGTGAAGCACCAGAGGCCAGATGAGAGCTGGTTCTTGGATGGCAAATCCTGCAAAGCGCTCTGGGCTTTGGTGACAGCAGGTGGCTTCTGTTGTTGATGTTTTCCAAACCACGGTGATGCTGTAACTGGATAGTTCAAGTGACAATGGTTCACCAAGTTCTTCCTTAATGGGGAAGTAAAACAAGCCAGAGGGTCATGCTGCCTTGGTCCCACAGTCCCAGGTCCAGAGGGACCTCAACAGGCTGGAGAAATGGGCCAACAGGAACCTCATGAAGTTCAACAAGGAAAAGTGCAAAGTCCTGCACCTGGGGAGGAACAACCCCAGGCACCAATATATGCTRGAGGCCACCCAGCTGGAAAACAGCTTGGCAGAAAAGGCTTGGGAGTCCTGGTGGACACCAAGTTGGCCAGCAACGTGCCCTTGCTGCAAAGAAGGCAAATGATATCCTGGGTTGCATTAGACAAAGCATTGCCAGCAGGTCGAGGGAGGTGATCCTTCCCCTCTGCTCAGCATTGGTGATGCCACACCTGGAGTCCTGTGTCCAGTTCTGAGCTCCCCAGTACAAGAGACACGGACATACTGGATAGAGTCCAGTGAAGGGCCACAAGGATAATGAAGGGACAGGAGCATCTCTCATATGAGGAGGGGCTGAGATAGCTGGGACTGTTCAGCCTGGAGAAGAGAAGGCTCAGGGTGCTCTTATTAATGCATATAAATACCTGAAGGGAGAGTACAAAGAGGACTGAGCCAGGCTTTTTTCAGTGGTGCCCAGTGAGAGGACCAGAGGCAATGGGCAAAAACCCTCCTGAGACACAGGAGGGTCTGTCTGAACACCAGGAAACACTTTTTTACAGTGAGGGTGACTGAGCACTGGCACAGGTTACCCAGGAAGGTTGTGGAGTCTCCATCTTTGGAGATCTTCAAAAGCCATCTTGGGTAACCAGCTCTAGGTGGCCCTGCTTGAGCAGAAGGTTGGACCAGATGACCTCCAGAGGTCCCTTCCAACCTCAAGCATTCTGTGATTTTGTGAAGCCACAGCAAACAGCTTGTATATCCAAGACTAAATTCTGTGTCCTACAAAGGACCAAAGCAACATTACCAAGCGCAGACTCACTGGTGGTCCCAGGAATTTCTGGCTCATCTCTTGCAGCCACATGTTGTTCTTTGAGAAATTACCTTTTTTTTGGCAACTCTGTAGAGGTGGGCTTTAAGGAGGGTCAGGAGAGAGAGGGGTGGCGAGGGGGCACTCACACTGTGTTATGAGTCAGCGTTTAGATCCTTCAATCTCAAATACAAGGTGAAAGGTTCGGTGTGTTTCAGGGATTCAAGGGCTCAGGCCCATGGCAACAACCACCATAATATTTGCCAAATGCTACCATGCTGATGACAATCATCACAGAGGAGAGGAAGGCTACTGAGTTGTTGACTTACCAGGTTGTGATATGAACTGGTACCACAGTGGTCCTTAGAGAAGGTGAGAGGGATTAGACCTTCCTCAGAGAAGATAGTCCTGGTGTCTCATGGTGCACACACTTCATTAACCCATCCTTGTAGTCTGATTTTCTTTTCTTTGTCACAACCAAGAACCAATTTAAACTTTTTCTTGAAAGTGCAAACTATTTTGCATGGGGTTTTTGTGTGGAATTTGTTTATGACTGTCTTGTGGAACAAAAGCCGGGGGGGAAAAAGCAACTCAACTTGATGAACAAGGCTCAGGTGATAGATATCGAAAGCAAACTTTTCTGGTATCCAGTGGCAATCCCTAGCATGCTGGAAGCTCCTTAGTTTAGTGAAGTGTCGCTATGGCATGGAGGCACCGCCTGAACTCTGCAGAGAAGTCACTGAACAAAGGTCAAAGACAACTCCAAAACATCCTCCACTAAATGTCACTGCATTCCCACATGATGGCATTTTAATGAGCACCAACTGTTTGCTTTTTGTCAAGATTTCCAAATAAGTGGGGACAATATGACACTGGAAGGAAAAGAATCGTATTTAGGCCATTTCATAATGTCTATAAATCTTCCTCCCTCCAAAAGTTAATAACTGCAATTAGGAGCAGAAGGAGACAGTTAAGCTCTGATAACTGTCAGAAAAGTGTGCTGTAAACTTTAGAGAATTTAAGGAGGTCTGTAAGTCACCACTAATAGGCACTGTGCTAAGGAAAGTGTTAACAGAAAGCCACAGACGCTGATTTTAATGTCCCATCAATTCGCTTCTCCCTGTGCTCTGGAGGACTTTCCATAATCACAAACACTGGATTGGAAACCTTCTTGCTGAAGCCTGCCTCTCAGCAGACAGACAAGGGGAGCCCTCTGGAAGAGTCAACAGTGGGTTGAGGGCCAAGCCAGTAGTCTCCTTGGTTTAAATGAGCAGCCCAGCTGGCTGACCTTTGGGGATGTTGTCTTGTCCATAACCTGAAGGTCACCACCCACTCCCAACCTGCACAGAGCTGTGAAACGACCTGCACTTATAAAGCCAGAAACTTCTCCTCATTCTTGGCTTTTGACACCCTGATGATAGAGTTTACCATTCTAGCTACTTCCCATAGCATTGCTGAGAGCAATATTCCAGTGTTGTTGCATAGGACAATGCTTTCGTGCCCTTGGTATGCTTGGTCATCTCCCCCTGAGGCAGTAACAGGATCAAAGGTGTTGCATATCCCTTGGCAATGCTGRCCCAGCGCTGGTTGCAGTGCGCCTGTTGGGAAGATGTCACTCATGAAGATCCTCATGATACTTGTGGCATCAGAAGAGAGGCAGAGTCTGCATGGACCTGCTGATGCATATGGTACCCAGGGATGGAGCAGGTCTACATGCTCTTTTTGCAATGCTCCTTGTCACCTCTCTTCTGTATCTCAGTCATGGCTTTGTTGGGGACTTCTTAAGAGCAGCACCAGGTATGGCTGTTTCTTCACCTGAAAGGGAAAGAGTCATCATTTGACCAAGGTTTGGTTGTTCATGGTTGGAACAGAGAGCCCAGGAGATCCCTGAAAATCTGGGCTGGCTGTCACTGTTACCAGGAAAAAGAGTGAGGACAGCAGCTGATGCTACTGGAAGAAGTTACTTTCTATTCCCCATCAGTAGCTACCATCTCACATACACCCACAGCCCATCCCCAGTGGAGTCCAGTGTCACAGGCTCTGGGGCAATGGTCAATAAGATTTTGGTATCCTGACTGTTGTGCACCTCTGCTGTGTTGTACCCACACAAAGACAAAGCAAAATCATAGACCCTGGAGTTGTCCTTTTTGTAAAATCCCTCCTCCTTCAATGGAGAAAGCTTCTCTGAAATCATATAGGATTTGAAGAGACTTGCACACAGCAAAATAGTTCTAACTTCACCCATTTTAAGGCAGTAGAGCACACGCACAGACACACTACGCAACAACATACCCATACCTATTCATGACATCCGTCAAAGAGGCAAAGTCCTTTGCTCCACGATGGAACGACTCCTCCGGGCACCACAAGGCATCTGGATTTGATTTTTCCTATCATTTTATGTGAGAGAGAGAAAAAAGTCACAAAGCAGTTGAGTGGCTTGCTGAAGGTCATGGTGTTCAAATGCTTAACAGGACCTTTTACCTGGGCTTTAATTCCCAGTCCTCTACATTGGCCTCTTGAAGAACAGACAGGATTTAAAAAATAACCAAGGTAAGAGGACAGCTGAAATMCAGGCAATACATCTCTAGAATTTAAATTTAGCCCTAGGACAATGCAAGCAATTATTTAATTACATTGAAGGGGATGTGTGTTGTCAGGGAGCCCACTATATGTGGTCATTTGAGGGACTTCCATACAGAGCTGGTGGGAAGCAGGATTGCGGGAAACTCAGGAAACACAGCAGTCCAAGACCAGATACCAGCCCATTGCCCACTTCCAACACAAAAGTAAGCCAAACATAAGCCCAGTGAAAGTCTGTTCTACAGCCAGGGACTGAAACCATCTCGTCTGCCCTTAGAAACAAAGTAAAACAAAAAAAAAATGCCCTCCCTCTTCTTGCAGTTGAAAATCTGCCAGTTTGTAAGTGCTAACTATTATTTCAATTTCTCTCTTCAGTGGCTAGAAAGTGCTAATATTTCTGGCTCTGTCCCAGCTGACCTGACCTCTCTGACATCCTATATCACATGAAAACCCTCCTGTAGATCTACGCTGGTGATAGTGTCATAAAAAGCATAGAAGAGGAGGGAGGCAAGGGACTGGGGAGGGAAAAGAAAGGAATGATTAAACAAAGCAATAGCCAGGCACCCACATAAAAATCTATCTAGGTGATGAAGCTGCAATAAATGTGGCACATCAGAGCTTTCGTATAAATGGTCAGGGTAAAATATATTTTTATATATATATGAAAGAGTAGTTTAAAAATTACTCTGAGCCCACATTCCCCCCTACCAAAAGAAAAAAAAAAATGTCTGAAGTGTAGCATGTTATTGATTTTTTATAAGTCAGGGCCAAATTTATTGGAGAGAAATGTTCATTATTTAGTAATCTCACAGCTCAATCTGCTCTGCTGGCCATTAACCCTCAACAGTTCCCATGATAAACTCCCCGTGAACTCTCTCCATGTGTTGCCTCAATGAACTGCAGATGAATTTTGCTGAGTGCTCGTTCAGCCTCGCCTGGATATTCATTGTGCTTTTTGCTGACACAGATCTCAACTCACTTGGGTACCATAGCAGTGTCTGTACTCACCTTGGCTCCCACGCAATGCCACTTCCAAGGAATCACCCTCCAAGCCCTCATCACTCATTTATCAACCCTCTGTGGGTCCCATCCATGCTGAGTAAGAGCAGAAGAAAATAAAGACTGAGCAACMACATGCATATGCATTAAATGCACCAACTCCCTTAATTCTCCCACAATTCTTAATAGAATTGGTATCAATGATTCACAGAGTATAAATATGTGGGAAAGGGAACTTTTTCACAAGCATCATGGCATCATTGGTGCTTGATGGTCATGTGTGGGTGCACATGCATGGGTAAAACACAACTACGTGCAACTCTGCATTGACACCAGTTACTCTGAACATACACATCAACGTGAAGCTCCGTGGTGGGGTGCTGTTGCAGCCCTATGCAAGGGCCCCAACATTTTTCTGACCCAGCTCTATATATCAAGTCAAGTAACATGGGAAATGCTGTGGCACAAGAGTCAAGACAAACTACTGGTAAATGCTGCTTTTCTTATCCAATAGCATTTTATATCCACCTTGCACAGGTGGAAAGCTCTGCTCTGGGTAAAGGTTTGCTGGGAATAAGGCAAGGGAAGCAGAATTATAAAAACCGGYGTTGTGAAATTATGAGGGGAGGCAAAATATATTTGCCTTGTATGTGAAATCTATCTTGGTAAGTCATTTGATAGAGTAGATGAATTGCTCATCCGAGGCAGGTTGAAATACAGAGTGTGAAGGAAAGAAATAATTGAAACCAGCCATCATAAACATTCAGGGTAAGGGAAATCATGCAGTCAGGAAAGGTCCTAATCATCTGGTGACCATGAGGCAGGTTACAAAACACAGGGTAGCGTCATGGAAAAGGAGCTATTGCTTCACTTACCACCTCACTTCAACTCTCGTAAATCAGTGCTCTTTCAGCATTCCCACTTCTCAGAGGCAGCAGGCACTGATCCCTCTTGCGCTGATGTAACGCGTTGGCTTGATGGAGAACCCCTTGAGTTTCTTTGGCCCAGAGATGCGGAACGCAGCACCATTGAGGAGAACAAACACAGGTGGACAGTCAAATTATCATTAATCATTGAGTTATAGCTAATCAGCTGAGATGCAGGTTACATTAGGACAAGAGCACACACCAGCCAGTTATGGTGTCTCTGCTGACCGGTGGTAATTCATTAATTTGTGTTGATGGATTTTGGTGGGATGCTTTTCAGCAGGGCATCTCAACCATTACTAAGTTGCAGGACAGTTACTAGATGTACAAAAGCCTTACTTTGAGAGCTGTACAGGAAATTTTTTGTATGGGAAGCTGGCTGGCATCTGACTCCTTACTCTGCCAATGCAGCAAGAAATTGTACCGTGGGCTTAATGGATGCAGACTTTATCCTGCAGAAGGCTTTGCCAGCTGCAGGCACCAGCTAAGAGTGCCCCAATCATCTCCTGAAGGAGGAGTGGGAAAGATCCAGGCATGCTCCTGTCCCCCCCACCGCTTCCTCCTTCTCCCACGCTCACACAATGGTTTGAATGGACAGTGTTGCTGGTAAGTGATGAGGACCTGTCATGGACTTCAGATCATTCACCCTCTGGTTCTCCTGGATGCACCTGCAGGCAGCTGGGGAGCAGATGGTTTTGGATCAGTCCCTAACCTTGCAGGCTGTGGATGTCTTTTTCCTCTGTAGCTGAAGACCCTGTTCAGCTGCTAACGGAAGGAGGGTAGGAGGAGCCCTCCAAGTTCCCCATGAAGAAGATGCTGACCTGCCTAGCAGAAACTCGAAGGTCCCTTTTTAATCTAACACCTTGTAACTGCCCTTCAAGCACCTGCAGCTAGCCTCGCTAACTGTGTAGGACAACAGTGGTTTTTCTGAGCTGGGCCTGCCTCAAAAGCTGGGAGATAACCTTGCCCAGCACCAGCACTCACTTCCATGCAGAGCAAGGCAAGCACCTTTGCTAGGGTCCCAATCACAGTCRCCTTCACCAAAGCTGCCTCTTTGCTTTTCATAGGGCAGTACTGGGCTGTGACCCCTCCTGGTCAATGATATATGTGCTTGTCGACAGGTGTAAAGCCACCTGAATCCAAGTGGGATAAGGAAAGTTTATCACTTGGTGTTACTGAGCTTGTGCTTTTTAGGTGCTACCAGCTCACCCAAAGGTTCATTGGATGGTGTTATTCCCCAGTCCACCCATCTCCGTGCACCTATAGGATAAGCCACAAGCAAGAAGTAACAACTTGAGTTGATCATATTTTTTCCAGAAAAAAACATCCAGAGTGAGAAGTGACATCATATACTTCAGATGGCCAACCATAATCAATTTATTTTGTAAATAATCTGTGTCTTAAAAATGCATTGTCTCCACCGCCTCTGGAGACCTAGATGGTTTTAAAGTCACATTTCTGAGGCTCTTCAGATGTTTCCTCCCTGCACTGAGGAAGCAGGGGTTAGGGGCAGGAAGGAGCAAGAAAATCCCATTAATGGGGAACCTTCCAATCTGGGGACATGCATGTCACAACACACAGAAAAACATCTAGATCTGGCCAACTCAATAGACTGAGAGGGTTTAAAAGCCTCTTCTCTCACCCTCATCCTTCCTGTCCCATGGCTGGTGTGGAGGGGAAGGGAACAAAACAGAGCCAGAGGGAAACGCCACCACCAAACAGCCTCTGTCCTTTAATAAAGCATCATGTCATGTGTGAAAACAAATCACTTTTCCCCAGGGCAATGAACTCACTTCATAAGCACCTGCCAGGAGGTTTCTCAGGTTTAAAAAATAGCAGGGCTTGGTGTTTGGAGGTTATTTATTTATGTGTTGGTTAATTCTGACTCCTGCACTCGTATGAGAAAAGCCTCCGGGAAAAACTGGGTAAGAACAGGTATTTCAGCTGCTCTCCGTGACAAGCTGATGCTTTATGCAGCCAACACGCACATGGAGGCAAAGCTCCTTGGCAGAAACCAGCTAATAAACATGGCACCTCCTGTGCATTGTCCCTTCAGGCGGCTGCAAAATGAGGGGCAGAAGTGTCCCAGGGAGGAGGACACATGGGACCAGGACCCTTCCTGCCCCGGTGCATCCAAGCAGACATTTCCAACCTCCCCCTGTGCTGGGACGGGGGGATAACTGCATGGCCTGATGCCTGCATGGGACTCTTCGTGGCTGCAGAAAATAAAGATCTCTGAGCTGTAGCTTCTGTTTCAGATAAATCCAAGAAAGAAGAAGGTAAAACACGAGAAGTTCAGTCTGGCTATAAAAATTAATAGCACTGGGGCTGGGTTTTCCTAAAAGCAGCATTTATTRTTGGCAAGGCTGTTGCTTATGCCTCAGCCTTGCCAAAGACATCTGGTCTTTTCCATCATGCTCACGGCACCGATAGAACMCTCTTCTCCAACAACTTGGATGCAGCCTCGGATACGGAAGGTAACACAGCATCTCGGATGCGGTGGGTACCAAGGAAAACCTTTGACATCAGTGAGGCTGACACTCGAGCTGGACCAGGGCCCTACTTCACGTGCCCTGGCTTGACAAGTTAACAGAGCTTTGCCAATCTGCAGAGACACTTCAGACTTCCAGGACTGTGCATCGCTTTATCCAGGTCACTTGCTTTTTAGGCCTGACAGGGGCCAACGCAGCTTTTCCTCTGCCCGCAAGCACTGGCTGTGTTTGCAGCTGTCTCCCAGAAGTAAAGCAAAAAGTTTTAAATCCTCTTTTTGCTTCCAGGGTCAGGGAGGTGAAAAAAAGTTCTGAAAAGTGCCCAGGAATTAGGAAAGGATACACAAACTTGTTTTATAGGGGGACTCTGGCTGATGAGTCCCCTCCTTTTCAAAGGAGAAATCTGTTGGCTTTTTGGTCTTCTGGACAGAGGGACCATAACATCCAAGGGTTGGGAGTGGATCCTGGACATGATTTAGTGAGGAGTAAGGCACACATTTTTACCTAAAGGAGATACTTGGTCATTGACCAAAATAATTTAGCACTATTTCAACTTTTGTAGAGCAAGATGTGTCTTATTTGGTTAAGCCAGTCCAAGGGCAGATCTGATCACCAAGGGAGCTTTCTTTGGTTTGCAGGTGTTCAGCCCAAACTCATGCATGTTTTTCAGCATGTTTGGGGAAAAACTACTTTTCCCCTTTCCAGGACACAGTGTTGTGCTTGTAGAAGCTTTTTACCAGCCCTTCAGCTTGTGTCAGTTTTTAAAGAATGAGCAAATCAGCACACCTGTGTCTCATAGGAGCAGACTGGCAGCCTTTAAATCTCCTTCAACAGCAGCTAGGGAACTGAGATTAAATGGCATGAAAAGCCATGATTTGTGGCCCTTGCAACATCTGTGATTTATGGCCCACAGACACAGAAAAAGACTCTTTTCCATCCCACCCCTTATTAAGCACTTCCATTGACTGCTAGTTAAATTTTGTCTGGGAATTGCTCAGAATAAACATTTAAATCTCCAACAGCATATTGAATAACATCTTTCCAAGAAGCATAAATAAAACAGATCCATGTCTTCAGCCATCTGCATGCAATCACAGACTGTTTATGTTTCAAGCTCTGGTCCAGTGAACTTCAAGAGGAAATGTTTTGGAGAGGTGCATCAGGCATAAAAGTTCCTCCACAACCCACCAGTGCTGATACAAACTGGAGATGACAATGCTGTCTTGTGGTTGATGCAAAAGCCATCACACCTTCAGGGGAAGAAAAGCTGTGGCTGGAAGGCAAACTGTTTATAGTTACTTGGCTGTGTTTATCCGTGGAGAAACAAAGGTCCAAAGAACATTGGTCCCCAGGGTCTATTTAGCAATGGTTTGGTGTTTCACTGCAGCTCCCACTCCAGGGAAGGGTCTCCCATTTTTGCCTTTCAGCCTACTTAAAAAGAGAGCCCATTCCCATGGTGCCTTGATGCTCCCCTCCCAACAGGGGAGGAAGCTCTCCACACAGCTTCCAGCAGGACACATAGCCAGAGCACAGTCATGGCCTCCAAGGACATGGTCCAAGCATGAAGGCCCCCAAGGTTGCCTCATTGCATTGGGCAGGCACATCCTAGAAGTACAAGCACCCTACAAACAACAGTGTTTCTCTGTCTCAAGTGACAGTTGCTCGTGTCTTCTGGTTTAAATCCTTGGATTGTTTATGTTTTAACTACACCTCATGCTATGTCATAATTTGCTGCCTGTGGCCTGCAGACTCTCTGAGGGCACCAGAAGTTACTTCAAAAGGCAACTAGAAAGCCCATTTACTGTCAGTCTTTTACTCCTTAAGCTGTATTCACATGCCTTGGTGGGTTTTCTTCAAGCAGCAAGGGGTGAATCAAAGAAGGCTTATGAAGAAATTAGGGAATGAAAATATCATATATTATGGTGGAGCACCTTTTCATGATGCATTCCCTAAATCGTATTTTGTGTCCAAAGCATCACTGTGAGGTTTTTTTATGACTGTGGGCATGAGATAAAGAACATCTTGCTGGTTTACCTCATGTCACACAGGTTAAAATACATCTCAAAGCAGATCCTGATTTCCGGACCAGTGAACAGCCAGCAAAACACAACCTCTTCCCAGCCCGTCTTGGGGGATCAGAGACTAGCGTGGTACTGCTGCAAAACAAATAGTAAAAAAATATAAAGCAACAACTTGAGAGAATCCTGATACTGAAAATGTTTAGATGTACATTGTGTGGCACAGTATTTGTATCCACAGCCTTCGACCAACTGATTTTGGCTCATAAAGTGTCTCAAAATCCCATAAAGTGTCTTAAAATCCTGTCTGTCAGGCAGATGAAGATTCTTTCCCTCCTCCACCCAGCAAAGCTGTGCTGGGCAGTAACCAGCATGGCAAATTTGGGCTGCTCCAGTGTGGGAGCACATCACAGCCTTTTCTCACACTGGCAAGTTTGCTAATTACTGTGGGGACTAAAATGACATGGACATTGGCTGCTTGGAGATGGCTTGAAAATAATTTACAGATATATTTGTATGTTTTCCAGGAACAAGTGGACAATCTAGAAAGTTCTGTGACAAAATCTCCATTTTTTTATCGTAGGTTTTCTGTTGTCAACAGACTGACTATGTGTGGATGGGTGCTACAGAAAGAGAAAGGGCAAAAATTGCCGTGCTTTCACCACAGTTTTTCCAAGTTTGCAATTTTCCTTGTTTTATTTTTCTTTCATTTTGACAAATCAATCCTAGGTTATGGAAAATTTACAGAAAAATAAATATTTCACCTTTCCATCTGACTTTTTTGGCTGAGAGTAGAATTGCAGTGCTGGAGTTGATATGGACTGTGATTGACTGGTTTGCTTGGAGGGTGGAGAGATAAAAGTATCATCCTTTCAGTTCACCCACTGCAGCAAGTGCCCTAGACCTTATAGCAAGGGAGAGTTCACATGTCTACCCAGCCCCACCACCATTCACACAAGCCTCTTGTTATTTTCTTGTTATCTGAAGATGAGTTCTGATAAATTTCTTGCATACAGGCCATTTGATAACTCTTCTGCACTAGTGACCTTGAGAGCATATTGACTTTGCAGGAATTGATAGGACCACACTGGTGCATCTCTAAGGAAGTCATTCAGAAAATTGTTCCAGGTCTCTGGGGGTCTCCCACGTGAGGGTTTCCATGTCACTACCTCTAAGGTCCAGGAAGGCTGTTGAGGAAGGGAGTAATCTGCATTTGCAGTCATGGCTTATTATAGATGTAGTGGGCTGACACAGAAGAAGATGCTGAGTGAAGATGATAGAAGTTGGGCTGGAAAGACATGAAGATGATGAGGGGTTTCACAGACTCAGGGAAAATGAGTTAGGATAATCCATACCTATCTCATTTTGGAAAAATATTTGTCTGGTCTGATCTCCAGCTCCCAGAGCTGGATTTCCCACCCTTTCTCTAAGAATTTTGCTCCAGCCTTCTACTTTGTCTACTCTAAAGCCCCAAATTAGTGTTTTTCTAAATACTTTGCCAAGAATGTTTCATGCTTCTGTAATATCTGGCTCCAGTTCATTCAAAAATATGATGTGAATAGCTTTTCTGATGATGTTATGTTGTAGGCTTTACTCCTCTTGTTGGATTGAATGAAGAAGCAAAGAGGAAATGCAAACTGGGGAAGAAAATGAAAGCGATGGAATATCTCCAAAGCTCAAAACAAATAAAAAAAATGTTTGGGTTTGAGTTCTGGGCATACATTCAGGATGGCTCTGATTTTATTTAGACAGGGTGGCCCATTTCTATGTTTGTTAGGATCACTACACTAATGAAAGCTTAAAGAGAAATGCTGCAAGAACAAATGCTGGGAAAGTCTTTTATGCATCTAATGACACTTAATTTCCATAGTAAATGCCTAATGTTTAACGAGTATTTTATTCTTTCCCAATTTACATATTTATAGTTAACTTTTGTAGCTGCTCATAAGTAATTAGCCGTCTGTTTAAAAGGAGCCTGTGAACTATACAACCACATGCTCATTCCAGTGATGGTAACAAAAAAAAAAAAAAAAAAAAAAAATTGGGCCCTTCTTTTAGAGAAATATTTGATTACAGGTAGTTGAAATAAAGTCAGCAAAAAGGAACAAGGGATTACGTAATGAGTAAAACACAAGGGAGAAAAAAATGGGACAAAATGACATTGAGTCTGAATCTGAAGGCAATTTCCCCAGTTATGAGAATATTTGCTAGTCACTCTGAGGGGAAAGGTCCCAAACTGGCCAAACCACTGCACGACACCAGTTGTGTGATGTGTTGGCTGTCATTCAGCCATGTTCATGCAGCTTTGTCCAGAAACAAAACAGGGAGAAGCCCTGGAATTCAAGGTGCATCTTTGCTCATCAAAAGGCACCTCACAGATGCGAAATAGCTGACAGCAAGACAATGGCATAAAGAAATCACCTAAATTCAGAGATTACAGGGGTTCTTGTCACTGGCCATAAAGCCTTGCAGAAAATCATAAAATCTAGCTTTTTTATTTGCACTCAGTGATTGCTGTGACTAAATAAGAATGAAAATTAAGAGTTAAAACCAAGTGTAAAGAAGGTGCTTTGGAGAAATGTTTGCTGAAACACACCCTGAACGTTACTGCTGATCAACAACGTTCAGAGAGAGGCCAAGTCTGTGGCTAGGAATGGAATTGAGTTTCCAGGCAGATATTAACAAAGTCATTTACTGTGCTGGCCCATAACCTTGCTACCAAACACAATAATTGGGTGTTTAACCTGCATCTTGATAGCATAAACTAGTCATGATCTTCTTTTTCTCAAGCATTGCCTATGGCTGAAGTCTGCAGAAAATGGCAAATACAATTTATATATATGTGTATAAAGTCTGGATGTGCATCTAGGCCAGGTATCTGTCATCCAGCATAAGACCAATGAATCAGATTCCTCTTAACTCCTACTAATCATCACTGATATCAACAGAGTCAGATGATGGTAACCGAGTTTAGCACATGAGCCCATGTTCCCCAGTAGTCTGATTGGGTGTTGGTTTGTGTGTTAAGCCTCCCATCTGGGTTAGTGTCATTAGAGCTTTCATGGAACAAAAGGCTCTGAGAGATTGGACACAACTGTCCTTGGAGGCATCTTGTTCACAGGAGAAAGGGCAAGAAAGACCACACTAAGGGTCAATAGGTCCCATAAGGTATATTTTGTCTTCTCTCGAATTCCCCCTTGACCATCCTGTTCAACCACTGCCACTTTTGGAGGGTGTGTTACCCTGAGCAGGCACAGGGACTGCTTACTAAAGCACCTCCATTGCTCCAGTGGTTGGAAAACTTTTGTGCTTCCCAACACTCCGGGCTACCTTCAGCATGAGAGTTTATGCACATTGGATCTGCTGCAGAGCTGAATTACATCAGCAGGAGTTTTTGTATTCATTCCAATAGGCTTTGATATTTCTCCATGTTGTTTCTAGCAGTGCTGTGCTTCCCTGCTCCATGGTCGCGTCCCACATTTATCATGGACAGAGAGTGCACAAGAGTTCAATCCTGACCTTTCTGGAGCTGTAGGGACATCATGTTGAGGAGGTGGAGGACAGCACTTACAAGTGGTTATGATGGATGGGAGGGAGGCAAACCTGGCAACAGGTCTTCACTCTTCCACGGGACCTTCTTCTGAATAGTAGCCTCATCTCAAGTTCTCAAGAAATTCTCGAGAAATGTAGATGCATTGTGCTAAATTTTCTAACCCTCAGTTGCACCACACCAGGGCAGTTTAGGAGATTGTGAAGCCACTGACCTTGCGGATACATGACCTCTTGGTGTCTGTAATTTCAGGTTGTTGGAATTCACAGCAAAAATAATGTTCCAAATTCATCTAGCATTTGGCCTAAATTCATCTAGCAGGGAGATTCAGCGGGCCTTTTTCCAATGCCCTGCAGCGTGTTATTTTTTTTTCCATTTCTATCAGACTTGTACTCTCACACAGTGACTGGATCTTCAAATAAGACACATGACAAAGTCCAGTATCTGGTTGGCTGAAGCAGGAGGGCACAGAGGCAGGAGCACCAGGGTAGTTGTAGTAGAGCACAAGAGAGCAGAAAGCATGAGTGGAAGCAAACAGAAAGCCCAAGAGTATCCAGAGCAATCAAGACATCATCGAGTGACTTCTTGTCACTGCTGATCCTCCCTCTGTGTGGGCATCGACCATGTGAAGACATCACCAGAGGCCACGCTGCTTGGATGAAGGCCATTCAAGACAAATCTTTCATCATGTCAAGCAGGGTCACGGTTGTGCAAATAGGGTCACAATGAAGACCAAGTCACTTTTCCCATGGACCTCCAGATTATAGCACAGCTCAGAGAAAGAAAAGGAGCATTTGCATCAGTAAAGCAGAAGAGCTCTTGGAAGTGACAGCATGCCACTCACATTTCTCAAACTTTTTAGTTTGCTGCATTGTGGGGTCTTTACTGCAGGCATTAAGTCAGTGACTTTATAAACATCTAAAAGGAGAAGTTGAGGAAAGTACAAATGAGTTTCACCTCGGTTTTAATGACTATAATTTTCTCTCGTAACAGTAATTTCAGTAATTAATGGCTGCATTCTTCTATTGTTGCAGTATTTGGAGATGACAAAAAATGAGCAAGTGTTTTTGTTTCAGTGACAAAAGGAGAAGATTAGCTGGTTGAATGCTGATAGGAAATGTTTGGTGGGAGGAATAAGCAAGGAAGGACTGATAACAAGTTTAGTGGTATTGTTTCTTTGCTGTATTATCTCTGTTTTGCTGGAAGGGAACTGCAGCAAGAGCAATGATCTGATGGGATGCTGAAAATCCCTTTCTCCTCCAAGGAGCTCGGTGGTTTCAGTACCTGGATGGACACCTTAGGACAGCTACATGCATCACACAATACGCAAAAAGTGCTTTCTCAATTGGGAGCGTGCCATGGGGCTGATTTAAAGGTCTTCGTTCAAATCTCAGCTCTTCCCAGATTTCACAACTGATCACTTAAACTCTCTCCCTGGGCGCCATCCCATTAGTGAAGAGAACAGTCTCTTCTTTCCTGCTTCCATGGAAGGTCCCCAGAAGGGCTTGTGGTCTCCCTGTGGTTTGAACCAAAACTTGGCCAATGGGAATCCCTGCACATATGTTTTTTGTGGCTTGTTTGGTTTTTTTTAATTTCAGATGAAATCTCCAACATAGTTTGATAGTAATAATAAGAATAAGAATAGCAATTAATCATCATCATCATCATCATACAGTCAACTTCTTGGATTCCTGTCCAGTGATGCAGGAGTTATATGCCCCATGGCAGCTAGGACTTCCCAAATGACACTATCTGAAATAACTTTCTGGTATCAAGCCATGACTGAACAGGGAGGTATCCCCTATGCAGATGGCCTGGCCAGCGCTGCTCACATAAGGACTGACATCCTCTCTTCCCCATAGAGGTCTGTAGTTACAAAGTCTTAAGCAATTGGACTTTGCTGTCACACCCTCTTCAGAGGTTTATTTAGGTGAACAGCCAACTTGACAGGAGTTACCTTCTGCATTCAGCTGGCTGGAGACTTGCTAGATGTTTCCAATCTAAATTAACTTGTCTCCAAAGACTATCTCATGACTTTGTTTCTGAGGCTAGAGGGCAGGGAGATAATGAAATCCAGACTTCACCTGCAACCTTCCGAGAAAGAAACAATGATTTCATGCGTACCTGGTCCCAGAATGGGGCCATCAACTCACAGAGGTCCCTCTGGAAGCACAATGAGATTTTCTGCATGTAATATATTCACCACCACATTTCACAGGGGGAGGTTGAGTTTCACCTCGTGACGGTGGGTTTTTTTCCCCTTTTTCCTTGCCAACTGATTTCTGTTTGTTCATTGCCCTCCACTCGTGCTTTGCCAACGAGGGAGGATGTTCATGACTCTGTGTCATTTCTGTTCCCATTCTGGGACTAGGGACTTGACTCAATGCTTTTTGTGCCTTCCGTTGATGCCGCTTAAAACCAACTCCAGTATCTTAAACTGCCAAACTGCACCTGTCAGAAAGGTTACAGAAGCCTGTCCAGATATATGTGCCATGTTTTTGGCTCGCTCTCCCCGTCTTTTACTGCCATATGTTTGTTAGCTGCAGAACGGAGAAGGAGAAACATTTGAGCACTGCTTTAGCAACAGAGCTTTTTTCCCTGGGCTCACAGACTAGACTCACTAGACTCAGTCAGTGGCTAAGAAATCAACCACGAGGAGTTCGCTACCTTAAAAATAGGTCCTTTGGTTTGGTTTTAAAAGTTTGAAACCCTAAAAAAAGAAGTTGTTTCCTAAATGAGGAGGCTGATCTATACTTTGCCTTCTGCAAAGTGCTCCTTTCCTGTACATAGTAGTCTCTGCACCGCAGCTGCTGGGATGGAAACTTATGAATGCTTCTAGCCATGCCCATGCAAAATAAACCTTTTTAATGCAAGCTGGAGGTAGTTTGAGCCAATACAGCTGATCTTTCACCAAGGCAGGCAGGACCATGACACACACTGCTGGTGCCCAGCTCCCTGCCTCTGATTCATGGTGTTCAGCCATTAAGCAGAGAGATTTACCCAGCAGCTCTGTCTCTCTCTCTTACTATAGAGAAAAGGGTGCTTTCACAGCAGCCTTCCACTTCTCTGTTTGCTGGCCAATCTAGCCAGGGAGAGTTTTTTTCAGCCATAATAGTTTTGCAGCATGGGAGGGCCACGGGAACTACATGGCTACTACCCTAGCCATAGCAAATGGCATGAAGCTGGGTTTGTGTTAGCTAATGAGAGGTCTTCCTGATGTTGGACATGCTCCATTTCTGACTGGGCAACTCATGCTGGCTCGCAGCAGTGATCTGCCAGGGCTGCCTCTTCCCAGCACTCACAGCTGGCTACTGTCATGGTGGGAAAATGCCCTCCAGCCCCATTTCACCCAGTTCCACCTTGTTTGCTCTAGTCACAGGCCCTACTCTTCCTCTTCCAAGGCAGCAACTGAGCTGTACTCTTCCAAAAACACAAAGCAGCTGCATGGCTGAAACCTCCCTGGGGGTGCCAGTTCTCTACTTGCTTGGAGAAGGGCTCTGCTCCTGCCTGCGCTGGGCTGTTGCTTGCCTTCCCACAACCCTTGGTCCCAACTCTTTGTTTTGAGATTGACCAGATGGAAATCAGTTATTAATTGTGGTATCTTCTGCTGAAGACAGAGACAAGGTCGGAGGCATTTCACAAAGGGATTTATAAGAGTGCACCTCATCCAGTGTTTTAATACAGCCAGATCTGGGGTAGAGCACGTGTTTGGCAGCACCAGGGCATCAGGAGAGGAAAGCAGTGAAGAAGGTGCCACATGCCTATTTGTTAACAGCAGTGCTGGCTTACTTCTTTGCTTTCCTGACCTAGTTACTCCATCCTGCTCTGCATCATCCTACAAAAATATTTTGGAAGGGGCCTCATGTTGAACTGCCAAGTAAAGATCTGGCTCAGAGCATCGCTTTGAAGACTGCTAAGTGGGCAGAAGCAGGAGCAGGGCAGCACATGCAGGAGCGAACGGAAGGAGCAGGGAGCTTTGCAGAGGAGAGAGGGAAGGTAAAAATCCCCTAATCCAGCATACCTCTATGGACAGCATACGAAGAAGGTGCAAACATGAGAAGTGGCACTAGTGTGTGATTTGGGCAAAGGGGCACTGCCATTAACCCACTGTGCAGGACCAGGTATTACTGTAAGGCTACAGGACGTGTGGCCACACTGATGTGAGATAAGATCTGGTTTCAATAACCTATTCTTTCCCTTTCCTTTTTCAAGACTACTTTATATATACATGTGAAATCATCTTTCAGATCTGGTTTAGAGCACAGGGCCCTAAGAGTTCAGCCAATGCAACTGAGGTCTAGCCACGGAGCGGGGAAGGATGGGCAGTGATGGCAGGGTGGCAAAGACAAATCTCAAACCATTTCCATCCCCACAATATGACTGCAACTGTAGTTCCCCATAGCATTCACGGAAGAAAAAAAGTGCGGTTTAGCTCAAGCTTTTAAAAACAGTTCTTCCACAATCAAAATATGCAAAAAACCAAAAAGGCATTCAATTGTGGGTTGAACCAAACCTGGAATAAACCCTTTGTCTCCTTGTTTCAGCTTTTTCTAAAAATAAGGGCTAACGGAGGTCAATTTTGAAACACCACTTCAAACCTCCAAAAAGGAAATATTTTGTGCTGAAATTGGCAATCAAAAACCATTTCACATCCTCCAAAAAAAATCCCAAACTCTTCGTTATGTGCTTTTAACCAAAATGCTTTGCTAAGTCCAGCCAGAATGAACAAGCATTTCTGGTCAGCCTGAAGAGATTTTTTTTTTTCCCAGGGACATAAAATATTCTACCAAATGCATGCATTTATTTATTATGCATTTTGGCTGTAAATACAAATGCTGCTTTATGCCCACAAAATGCACAAGCTATCATTTAAAAAAATGTTTATATTAACACTGGAAGTTGGGCGTACTGCCTAGCAGCGAAAATAATGTCAATTACCCACACAAATAGCTTTCCAAATCTCTGAGTGCCTGCTTCCTGCATGAGCAGTTAGATTCATAGAAATCAGAGATGGGAAAACATCTTATTAACGCATGTCGTCTACCTCACTGCTAGCAAAGGTTCGTCCCCCACTGTGTATTTTCTAGTTAGGTTTGCCCAGCCTAGATTTAAAATGATGGGGGTCTCTAGGGTAACCTGGCTTTTTTTATATATATACCTTCATTAGCAAGCAGAAATATTGAAATTCTGCTGTGGAAAACAGTGACTTGGAGTCTGGCGTCTGTATAAAAGTCTCTCACCTGTAGTCAACATGCACGAACTGAGAGTAAGCACTCCCCTGGGCTCAGCTTTGCACAGGTAATGGGCCCTGGAGGTGATGTTTCCATCACCCCTTGATGGCCTGGCAGCACTGTGATGGACAGGGATGGAAGCTTGGTTAGGCAGGGTTGCTCCTCTTCCTCCAGCCTTTGCTCCCTCTGCACTGCTCCAGTACTGACGAAACACTTTCCCGATGGGAGCCCGCAGAGCAATTTCTATCTGTGGGGTCTGACCGTGTCCCTGCCCAGCTGCCCTCTTGCAGCCCAGCTGGTTTTATAGGCAGATGGGTGCTGTCTGTGAAATGCTGCTTTGGCATGGGCTGGACTCTGTGACCTGCTGAGGTCCCCAGCTGAGCTGTTCCCATGGTGCATTGGCCTCCAGGCGCACTGCATCCAGATGGAAAGCAAAAATGTCCTGAACAGGGCACCCAACCTCCACCAGCCCATGGGCAATCTTCAACATGAAAGCCACATGCAATTTCCTGGGGTCCCCAGGGAACGTCTGAGATCTGCATTAGCCACAGCTCCCAGATCTCCTCTGCACTGAAAGGCACTTTTTAACATGGACCAGAACACCTCGAGGAGACTACAAAGTTCTGGGAAGTCCCAAGTCAATATCTTGGGCTACTTGTGTAGTTGCTCAGCAAAAGGGGACAATGCATCTCGCTTGTCCCCCTCCCATGGCAACCTTCAGCTGCTCCATGGGTTGGTTTCTGATGTAACTCCCCTGCTGACACTCAGTCTAGAGCAGGGGAGCTTTATACACCTGGAAGTATGGTCACTGCTGAGACTGGACTTGCAGGAAGGTCCCAAATCTGGGATGTGGCTGCAGCAGCTGCTGAAGGTTGCTCCACATTGCATGGGGCACTAACTGTACACCCAGATGGACGCAGCCCGCTGCCTCTAGCAGCCCTGTTCCTTTTCCACCTTGGAGTAGCCCTGCCATCCCAACAGCCTGCAAGCAAGACACTGCAGGTTGCAATGCCTGAGAGGTAAAGAAAGCACAAGATGATGGTGCAGTCTCCAGTCCCGGGACTTTCTTGTCCAAGCTCAGCTCAGCTCAGCTCAGCTCGATGGGTGCCAAATGGAGAAGAGGGGAAGTGTGCTAAAGCTTTGTTTACCCATCAGCTCTCTCCAGGATCTCAGCAATCAGCTTTTGAATTTGATAGCAACTGCATGCCTGTGGCTCACATCCAGCCAAAACAACTTTGACAGTGAAACCCTGTCATATTCTTTTTAAAGGTCACCATAAGCGAGCTAGGCTCCTTCTATCAACTTATCAGTTCTTTACTTAAACCAGCTTAAAGAGAAACTTCCCATGGTGAATTATAGTTTAACAGCATGTTATTCTGTGATAAGCACAATCCATGGGGCCCGAGACTCTCTGCTCCGGAAATCGCTGATAACAGCACGCATCTTTGGTGAGGCACGAAGTTATCTGCCATAATCATAATGCACCTTCTCCTCCATCTAGACACTGGATACTTAAGCAACTGCTGGGGCAAACAAGATTTTCTGGGCAGGATTTCTAGTTTTGGCCAAAAAATTAGCTAATTCATTGCTGCTTTTAGGCAGAGGTACCTGTGTGTTCTTCAAAGCGTATCTTGTTATCTCAGTCCTGACGATGCTCTGATTTGTCTGTGTGTACCCCAATCCATGTCCTCCAAGTTCAGCATCAACACATGTCATGTATGGGTCATCTCTGCTGTCCCACAGACCAGGTGTGAGTCAGTTCAGCTGTTAACAGCAGTAAACCCCCRGCAGAATTAAACTTTCCTGGAAGTTGTTCTTCCAAGCTCCTGTTTTCAGTGGCTGCAGACATTGCCAAACTGGAACAGTTCAACCTGAATTTTTTGGCATCGTGGGTATCCAGCCCAGGCTGTGTGGTTTTGGAAAGCTTTAACCGATATATGGCAGATATCTCTGATTAGAGAACATTCGTGTTGTTAAAAATAAAATAGTAACAACAGTGATCCTTCCCACATGGTGTGGGTAGGGATTCCCAGCGTGCTTTTTCTGGGAAGCAGGAAACTGGGTTGCACCAATACCAAGGGTGAAAATGCTTTGAAAACATGTAGGCTATGCTTTGCTGCCGGCCCTCAGTGTGATGGAAACAGCTGACTTCAGACAGAGCCAGACCTGCTACTCAGAAAGTGAACTATCTCTTACTCTTCCTTCCCAGTCCTGTCCCCGGGGCATCTCAGCACCAGCCAGAAATGACAGAACAGATTTCCAAGCCGCAGAAAAGCCCCAAAAGCACATCGCTAATGTAAACAAGATGGTGACTTGCACCCAACTCAGAACAGAGGGCTGACCCATCGCTCCCTGAGGGGACAACAGCCTTCTCTGCCTTTCTCCGCTGCTAAATCTGGGTCCCCACCAGCAGCACCCTCATAGGAGGGTGGAGGTTGGTAAAACCACTTCTGATATCATTTGTGCTAAATGGACCACATGTACATGGTGGTTGGGAGGGTGAGGGAATGATGCCCCCTTTTCCTTATTGCATTGCTGGAAATCCTCTAGGACATAACCATGCGTGCACCCCATGGTTCAGGCAACCAGTTATGTCCTCTTCCCAGACATAAGGCTTTTCACACAAGAGGGGGTTTGTGCCTTCAGGTGTATAGAGGCAACCTGAAGCCCCTGTCCATGCCAGGAAGTGTTTCATCCTAGAGACATAAGAACTGACCAACTGTCCCCAGCTCAGTTTCAGGACCGCTGCAGGCTGGATTGGGTTTCAGTCTGAGACCCTCCAATTACAAGGTTTGCGCAGCTGAAAATTATACCTGGTCACAGAGCTGCCTTCTGCTCCAGGCTGAACCTCAAAAGCAGGGTACCAGAGCAGTGGCATGCCTGATGGAGAGTAAGTGGGATCTTCTGCCAGTTCGGTAAGCCTGAACCCAACCTCCACAAGAAAGGGGCAACAACATAGTTTGAGGGAGGCAACAGTTTGTCAGATCCCTCACAACTTCAACTGAAGCTTGCTGCTCCCTCTACCTTTTGCAAGCACGTGTCCAAAAGGCATTGTCAGATCTCATGCAATCAGTGTCAGTTTGGACTAATGCTGATAGTCCTAATAACATCACTCTAGATCTGAATTCAGTGCAAGCAAGTCTTGCATGTCCTGCCTGTTGGATAGGGCTGGCTGGGAGTGCAGGAAACCCACCCTGGCAGCGGTGCTCCTTTCAGCCTTTCTGAAACCATCTCACCAACACTCACAAGATTACAACCTGTCTATGCAAAGACTCTTACGCAGTATCACTGGCTAATTCGCCGTTAAAGAGATACAGGTTTCCATTATGTTAGTGTAAGTATAGAGCAACAGTACTGGTCCAGTCACTTCAGATTTTTGTGGATGCAGCAGGGGCAGAATTCATCCCTTCACTGGTTTCACTGGACCTCACCTGATCTACACTCAGTCCATAACATGCACAGGCTATTGGAAGTATCATTTGGYTTCTTCCATATCACACATCTCATTACCTTTCACACTCCTACGGACTGCTGCTCGTGGTCCTACATTACCCAGCCATGCACAATGCTGCACCAGAAGTTTATAACTGATCTTCACCACAGGGAACATTACAGCTCCTGTCAAATGAGTCATCTGTTCTTAAAGCTTTTGTTACCAAAATATGGTGCTAGAGTGATTGACAGAGAGCTGGAGTCCTTCCCTGGCCCCTTCACACGGTTGCAGTGTGCTTCACCTCCTGCTGTCAGGGAGCATCTCTGGGGCCAAAGGACCGTTCATTCTCTAGGAACATTTATTCCTTAACCTTGCTGTAGACACAGAGCCATGGGGCTTTACTTGCTCCATCAGAACGAGGGTGTTGGATCACCAGGGAGCAGAACCTGGGTAGATCTGACAACTGTGATATTTAAAAAAAAAAAAACCAAACCCAAACTGGCTCAGTTCCCTAAAGCCCCAGCTCTCCTGCCCAGATCCTAAGTCCTTGTTAGCGCCACCAGTGCCCACTCAGCAAGGACAACATGTGTCCCTTCCTCCACATCACAGGCTTGGCTCAACCATGATCCAGCTCTTCTCAGAAGAATCAAAAGCCTGAACAGCTCCTGTACTTCAGAGACAGAAATAAATACAGCAGATCTAATCCTAGGACCTATTCCAAGCTCCCTTTGTCCCTTTTCTGCTGAGAAACCTTGGGGAAATCAGTCCATTCCTCTTCTTCCCTCAGCACCTACTCTGACACAGACAAACCTTGGTTGAGGTTTTGGGGCTGTTCTGTAGGTAAATGGTGAGTCCCAAGCCCCTCAGAAATGCTGATGACCTTAGCATGACCCTGAGGAATGAATCATACAGAGATTCAGAGATTTACTCAGTGATGGGGCAGATATTGCAACCAGCCGCCCTTAGCTCAAAACTCACATCTCCTCTACAAGGTCACTTTCGTCCTCCTGAATGTCCCTGAATACCCCATGTCCCTTTGACACCTTGGCAAGGCTGGAGAAGGAAACGTGTCCCTTCTCACCTCCTGATCATCTTTCCCTAATGTCTCACTTATTTGCCATTGTTTGTATTCCTCTCCAATTAATTCCTATCCCTCACTTGGTTTCACTTTTTAATTCTCTTCTTCCTTTGTAATAACTTATAGTCTTACTATAGAAACAGTAATTAATTGATCAAGGAACTCAGGGATAGGAGCATTTTTTTTTAATAATTCATTTTCTTGCCACTCTTCGTTTCCTATTCTCTAGCCGTACTGGCTCTCTGATGTAACCCAGGAGTGGATTTGCTCATTTACAATCACCTGCTTACAGCCAAGTTTCATAAGTCTGAGAAGGAAAATTAAAATAGTAATAATAATAATAATAGTAATAATAATAATAGCAATAATAATAATAACTACAACAACAGTGGATAAAGATGAAACTGTAGCAGCCTGAAGGCAGATAAGTGGTCATTAATGCTAGCTAGCACTGAGAGCTGATGTTGTGCCACAGACTGATCCAGAGGTTCATAAACATGAACATGCTCCATTGGACTCTGGAGGAGTATTTATTAAAGCCTCCAGATTTTAGGCACCTGAGCTCTTCTGCATAGTCGAGTCCCCTAAGACTTGATGGGAGAGATTTGGGCCAGTGTCCAGGCATCTGTTCCAAGACATGGAACCCAGGGGCTTGGTCCATGGGCTTGCCATGGGGCTTCGTGCAGTAGAGGGGAACTGGTGACCCCCAACCACCCAGTCCTTCTCCAATGCATCATCTTCCTTCGAAACATCTAAATGTCTGCACTGACCTCCAAGTCAGGAGACAACCCTCCAACATGGAAATATTTGCCATCAACCCACAAATGGAGTGAGACCAGGAGGCTTCTTGCATCTGACCACAACGCAGAATAAACCTCTCCACAGCTCCTTCCAGATGCAGTGCCTTCAAATACCTTTCTGCAGCTGTGTCTGAGCGCTGTTGGACATCCTTTTCCTCCCTTCTTCCTGCGAGAGCTACTAACAGGGTTAATACCTGAGTGGAAAGGAGCCTGGAAACATTTCTGAGAATATCACAGGTACCTCTGTTTTTTATGGCTTCTATTATTATGCCCATTATTCTGCTCAAATACGGTTATTGGCTCATTAGTATTTAAATCAGCTGATAATACGTGGAGAGATATTCCTTCTGACACAGGCTTTACAGCTGGTCTCTGTAGTGTGGAGGTTATAATGGTGCCAGTTGATGCCATTTATGTCAAACAAGCTTTGATTTTTAGCCTGCAGTAGTGATAGAGCAGGGCCATGCAATTTGGTAAGATTAGCATTTTGCCATCCACAAAGGGAGGATTTCGGAGCTTATTGCAGACTGCGAAAATGAGTTGTGAGGGAGCAGCACTCAGTGGTTTGCTTTCTTTATGGACAATATAGCCCTGTGGCAGTGTCGAGGAAGGAGCAGAGGGGATGTGTTTTAAGCAGCTTTGATGGCTGCAGACTCCCAGCCACTGCCACTTTGTAGGCTGGATAATGAGCCAAATCTCACACCTCATGTAAAAAAAGGGGGGAAGAGGCAGAATGGAGAGAGGAGAGCAGAAAGTGAGGAGATGGGGTTGTTTAGCAAGGGAAGGATGAGAGCTGGGGCAGACAGAGAAGGTGGTTGTCCTCTCCTTCCCCACACATATGTACCCTCTATTTAGACACTTGCTTTGGCACTTTGCAAGGAGAAAAGAAAACAGCAGAATTACAGACTTCCATTGTCCTTGGAGATCTTGCTAGTGATTTTGCCACCTTTTGCATGGACTTGGGAACTTTCAGGCCTTTGCTTTGGAAATAAAAAAATCAGCCTAGTTTTCCCTACCTGGCAAGTAGTTACAGCCCCGGGTGGCTTCTTATTTAAGCTATGAATGCACACACGCATATTGGAGGTACATAAATGTACAAATTAGATGTTTGGCTCTGTGCAAGTCTGTCAGATACATGGTTTAGTGTGAGGATTCTTCTGGGGAAGATGGGGACTCTGTAGACTTCATCTGGGGGACATGTCTTGTTGAGTGCCACAACTCCAAATCGCATATTCATGGTGCACTAAGGGGGTTCAGTATTGCTCCCTATCTACCCTTCCCCAAGCAGACAAAGGACTTGGGAGTTTACCTGGTATCCAGCTGGACATTTGACCCAGGAGCCCCAAATGTCCTGAGACTGGATGACACAAAAATGCTGGAAGTCACCCCAGAACTGGAGATCCCCATGGGTCCTCACTGAGAGAAAGACCTCAAAGAGCACAAGCTCTCCTGTGCCCTCTGACATGCAGCAGGGTTGTTCCCACACATCGGAACAGCCACTGGGACTAATTGGACTTGGGACTCCTTGGGTTAGGATTCAAGAATTGCCTTCAGCAGCATTGGTGTCCCTCATGAAGGCCATTCAGATGATGAACCACTTGTGCACAGGAACTCTGGCATGTTCCTCTTAATTTTTCCATTGCAAGTGGGAGAGAAGCAGTGAGTGATGGTGCTAAACATAGCCCTAATTTCACCCAGCTGCTACCCAAAATTTCTAGCACGCATTTCCTCTCCTGCACTAGGGAGGTAAAGCATCTCTTCCTACACCATGCACAGGGCTGGGGGTGAAAACCCAACACCACCCCTGTGTTGAAGCTTTCCTCTCTCTCCAGTGTCATTCCCCACAGGGTATATATTCGTGGGGGTGCTTGTGCCTGCGAAGGGGCCAGGATCCCAGATTGAACTTCCTACCCTGCCTCACCAGCTAATGAATCTGCCTCGTTATTTATGTCCCATCCAGCCATTAGCTGTAAGCGCTTTAACAGGTTCCCTAAAAGGAGCACACACATTCTCCGATTCCTCCTCTCTCCCAGCTGGGGAAAAGAGATGCATGTGTGTGTAGGGTTAATAGAGGAAAACGGCTCTGTATTTTCTCCAGTGGTGTGGCTCCATGAAGGAAATAAGAAAACCAGCAACAACAAAAAATCAGGAAAAAAAAAAAAAACCTCCCAAAAAACCCAACCTCAAACCCTCTGTGCAATTCTTCATTTCAGAACACAAGTTCATTGTTCTCTTGTGCAGCTCTCACTGTGATAACACAACTTCATTTCACCTATCCCAGGACAGTGAAGAGCAGCAGTCTGAATGGGTTATCTCCTCCCAAAAAAAACATCACTAATAAAATTAGTATTAAGGAAAGAGGACTATTTTGTTGCTGCCATCAGAGCCTGAAGGCATTGTGCTTTTCCAGGCCTTGACAGCAGAGAGCTGTGCTGCTGTGGTCACACAGTCACTCGCATGTCTTCATTTTATTCTTGCAGGGAAAGCAGTTGTCACAACTAATTACAACCGTGGTGGAGGAGGTGGTCTCCAGCCATTGAAAGCACTTCTGGAAAGAGCTTCCACACGGGGAAGGATGATCAGCTGTCTGGGCATCTGCCTAAGGATTCGGGAGATGGATGTTCATGTCCCAGACACCCTACAGCTTTCTTGGACAACCTTGGCCAAGCCAGGTACAGACTGTCAATGGTGCTGAGCAATGCGATTCCTCTTGACCTCTGGTCTGTGGTCCCTCAGCTTCTTACTTACCTGTTTGTAAAATGGAGAGGGTGGTCCTCTGGTCTCCCAGGGCAGGAGATTTCCCATTTTCTGCCAAGAAAATTTCCCACCCATCCTCTATCTCTCTGACAGTTTGGTGGCTCTGCCCCAGGGGACATAAAGGTCAGCAGGGACCACGGTGGGAAAAGCAAGACCAAAGGGATGATCCATCTCTCCTCTCGCACCTAAAGCCTGCCCAAAGCAGGGGTGGCACAGGGAGAGGTCCTCACCTCTCGGAGATGCGTGAGAGGGAAACAAGCACAGCCTCTTCCAAGCACCCTCCCTGCTTTGAACAGAGGAGCGAATGCATCCCAGCCCCGGAGCAGCAGAAGGATGCTACCAACCTCGCACATTCAGCAGCTGTTTTTCCTGAGGCTGGAAGGCAGCTMTCAGTCAAAATTAACGCTGCATGAATGCCTGTGGTAAGGGTTTTTCACTGCCGAACAATAACAGGATAGGAAAGGAGAAAACTTATCTAGAGAGAACAGCCTTGTGCAGGGGATGAGAGAAAAGGGGGATTTTCACCTCTCCTCTTAGTCAGGGTTTGGGAACATCTGTGTTTAAACCCCTGCTCTGCCACAGGTTTACTGTATTAGCATGGACCAGAGTCTTACATATAGATTGAGGTCTTGTAGCTTCTGTTCCATACGCTATGCCAGGGAATGTGGAGTTGTCTATCCATGTCACAGAGATAGCTGGGAGCAGGTCTTGCGGAGAGGTCTTCCAAGTGTGGATGCGCCCATGCATCAGGAAGCACTTCTCTCCTGCTTCCTGGCTCCAGGTTGAAATAAAGTCAGGTACCTCATTCCAGTTCAGATGCAGTTTGTCCTGCAAGGGAGCCCTGCACCCTGAGGTGGGGCCACCGTCTCTCGTCTCCTACCAGCATGAGTACACATTGTTCCCTATCTACCCTATCATACAACCAGCACATAGGACTTTTTGCTCCAGCAGGCTTTGCACCTCTTGCACCTCCTTGGGACCAGCACATCTCAAAGCCCCTTACTGACCTCCCCTGTGGGCAGCCACCCCATGCCAACCTGATGTTAGGGACAAGCTGCTCTGCCAGGCAAGGGGATGAGGGGAAACTTTATTTCCCTCATGAGGGAGTTGAACCTGAGTCACGATTTATGGTCCTGCATTATTGTTTTAAAAAAGGACAATGTTTCCACCAAAATTAGACCCTATTCTCCTTTTCCACAGTGGGTCTGGTGCCATGCCCTCTTTTCTGGGGCATTGCAAGGGTCACATCATTCAGGGTCTGGCTGACTGTGGATCGACCAAGAGTGCCCCTAGAGAAAGAAAACGGGGGTCTCACAGGGTGACAGAAGTGAGAAGAGATGGCTGACTTCACTACAGTTCCCTGCAAAGAGATGTTCCTCACCTACTTACCATCATCAGACTGATGCGGTAATGAGCGTACATCGTCCTCAAGGTGCCACGAAATCTGTGTGAACCCAAGCAGAGGCTGCAGGGCTGTTCTCATGGGAGCTGTGCTGTTTTGCTATGACAGGGAGGGGACAGAGACATCTCTGATGCTTTGGGCTGCACAGAAAATCAGAGTAAGAGAGTTTCTCTGTGTTCTGTTCTTCAGCCTAATGTATGAGTCTGAATCTCCTTCTTTTTTTTCATGTTAATCTGGCGATTTTTTTTTCCCTTCTGAACTCAGCAGAACACGTTCCCTGCAGGATCTCAGCCCAACATTTCAAAGCTCTTTCCTCTCTCTGGACAGAGCCTTAGCAAACAATATTGATGATCTAAGTTTCTCTCCAAAACGAAAGAGGAATATGCTCCCTGGTGCTCTTGTGTACGGTGTGAAAGCGATCCCTGCAGAGAAGAGTTTGCAAATGAAAAGTGACAGGCACTTCCCACGATGGCATCGCTTCCCTAATAGCCTTCGGCAGCGTGGGCAGCAGCCCCCCCTTCTGCTTCCCCTACTTATTCTGCTAGGACAGATGTGGCCTCACAGTCTTCCCATTTCCAGGGCTGGAGGAGGCCAGCAGTATTTTGGGGTCTGAGACAGAGTTTTGTAAATACCAGATTTTCCCCAGTAAAACCCAAGCCCAGTGATGCTCATCTTGCTGTCCCCTGCACAGCAAGGAGGACACACCCCCCCAATCCAGAAAGGGGGTCACTGCTGGGTGATGTCCTCCATCACCCCCATTCCTCCCACCTTCTCCCATAGCTCTCTCCAGTCAAACCACGTTGGGCACGGTGTGATAGGCACATATCAAATATGATAACAGGGATTTGGATGAGCAAAACCAAGGGCTTAGAAGGCGCTTTCAGATCTCGCCATGAGACTGGGTGTGCCTCCATCACCAGAGAGCAGAGACCTTCCTTCTGCCATGGATGGAGGCAGTTCTGGGCACACAAAGGGTAGAGGCCACAGCCACAGACCATGGAGCATCCCCCTAAGGAGCCCCGTAGATAAATCACACTCTCCCTGCAGAGTGCAACATCACTGCATCAGCCAAAATGAAAAAAAAAATGCCCAAAGCAAATCAGCAATCAGCTTTCAGGCTAGAAACCTATGCATTTTCATAAGAAAGGCTCCTGCTCCTCCTAATTCCTCGTGATTCTATTTTCAGCCTTTTCTATGCTGTGGGAAATAAGCTGTTCCATTTTAATTGGGAGAATTGCAGCAATAACTTGTTTAAAAGCATTTTGGGCCTGCCCAGAGTAAAACCCAAAGAATAGAGCAAAATTAAAAATGCAGCATTACCCCTGCCCCTCCCTTCAAATCAGAGAAAAAAACCATTTCCGGATGCACAGAGACAGGATATTTTTTTTTTCCTATCTCAAAGGAAAGGTTTGAGTTTGTTGCTCCCCCACCTCATTTTACTTGTAGAGTAATCACTGCATTTTGTTAAATTTTGAAATGGGGCAACACTGGAAAATGAAAAATCAAAATATTCCATGTGACAAAATTATTGAAATTGAACTGCTGTGACTGTTCTACAGCAGAATAATTTTAAAAAGCAACCCCCCCAAAAAAAAAAAATCATATAAGTGGCTTTTGACCAAACAACTGGAAAATTAGTTCACTGAGAGTTTCACTCAAGCCAAATCTGCATTTTCCAGCATAATAAACTATTTGACCAAACATCATTTCATGTGCTAGAGTGGTCTCTCTGCTACATATCGATATGAAGGCTTTAAGAAAGAGCATGCCCAGCTGGATGCACTGTTAATGGGTCAATTTGCTGCACATTTTCCATTATCATATGGTATGGGAGACAAGCTTCTTCGTGTTAACTGGGAATCCTGCAGGGACAATGGGTTTCAACGGGTTTTATTCCCCCCACCATCCCTGAACTTGCCTTTGCCTCCCGTTGTTCCAGGAAATCTTTCTGAGCTCACATTGCGTGCGCTTATGTTCTCACAGGAGTGTGCGGTGGAAAGGGTTGGTGCATCAGGTCTGAAGGTCTGCAACCTCACTTAACCTCGCAACCAGTCCCATCCACGACCCACCATGCTGCAGCATCCAAGACCTTCCATGCAATCGACTCCTTCCTGCAAGGAGAGGATGAAAGAGCTGTGGCCACAGAGATTTTTCCCGTAAAAGGGCCAGGGAGCACACCAAAGGCTTCATGGACCTGGGGACAGGAGGTGAGATGCAACCCAGAGGGAGGGACGGTGGGGCAGGGCTGCAGAGTGGGGTAGGGGGTTTCCCTTCRAGGAGGCATGAGCAGCTCTCACCTCCAGCCTCCCTCCCAGAGCAGGCGGGGTGGGTGAGATGCAGCAAACGAGCTCATTTGCCAACAAGCAGGAGCCTTTGATTGCCCATATTCGTACAGAAAGATAAAGTGGATAAAGTAATGGGTATTTACTCTTCTCCGCCTGTGTACACAACAGAATTGTGTTTCTTTTAATGGGAGCTCTATTCTAATTGCAGTCATTACCAAAGTGAGACTTTAAGCTCAACACCATCTTTCTATTACCTCTGTGTGTGATGTGCTGCATTTCTGGTCTGCTCTGATAAATATCCCCCTCCTTTGACATGATCTGAGCCACGGTCCAGATAACCCTCCCAAACGCATCCCCTCTGAAGTCTCCCCAGAGCCAGACATGTTCACAGCTCTGCAGGATCCAAAAGATCGTGGTGACGTTTCATTAATGGAGCTCATCTACCCGCGGATCCAATTTTGTCTGCTCATCAATGCAGTCGGCATGTCGTGTGAACAGCATATGCCACAGCAGATGGCACGGACTCAATTCCAGCGAACAGCTCTGGAGTGAAATCACTCATCTGCTCTCCCCTGCTTTGGATAGACCAGGGGTGTTGCTGGGAGAGAGGTTTGAGCTGAAAGGGGAGAAGGAGCAATGATGGAAGATTAGCTGAACTCTGGGTTAGTATCTCCATCCCCTGGACCCTGTGAAGGTTCCGCAGCCGAGCAGCCCCAGATTTTGCTCTGCAGCAGGTCACCAGCTGCTGCACCGCTCCCAGCCGCCAGCAACAATGCCTTTTCTCCTGGTCAGCTCCACAGAGGAGGATCTTGAGGGCTCACATAGGAGGTGGGGAGGTATTTAAAACCCAGCACTGGACACAAGAAGTTGTTGTGAACATCTCAAGGTGCTTTTGTGTCGCACCTTGTAACCTACTGTGTTGCCTTCCTTAATCGCTAATCTCTGCTCCTGCCTGCCTGTGCCACGTTGTCTGGATGCTCCTTGGTGCTTGGGTTGTGCTTCCTCCTTACTCTGCCTACGTTACCCTTCCTGCAGAATTAAAGACTCCCTGACCATGAGTCCTGCCTGAGAGTGGACATTTCAAGAGACATCCCAGTTTCTCTCCCGCTTCTGCTTGCTGACTGGGTACCTCTGGGATAGCTTGGGCTTATCGTTGCTCCACACTAAAGCTTTAAACACAAGCAAAGTCCTGTCCAGAGCCCAAACAGCAGTCATGTCCCCTTGACCATCTGGCTTTGTTGGTCAGTGGGAAGGAAGTTCAGGAGATGGACTTTGAAAACAAACTAATCAGTAAAATGGACTGGGCCATTGACTTCTGTAAGTGTCCTCCTTGGGTGACTGTGTGTGGCTTGGTCCAACCACCTCCTACGAYCCAAAGTCATCGTCTGAATAAAAATGGTGCCTAGCATATGTAACAGGTATGTAACACCTCTTTGGTGTAGCCATTGGTGACCTGCCTCTGAGCACCTCAGAGCTTCCTCAGCCTTCATTTTTAGCAATGTTTTGCCTCCAGTCCTGAAGACTTAAGCTGGTTTGGGCTGCATACCTACGTATCGTCATACTGGGCTTTCTGCTTTCCCAAGTGGATGGTCTTCATTTGGAATGTATTTTCCCAAACAAATTTTTGCCATGAACTTTCTCCAATTACCCACTGATTAAAGAGCTTGGTTACAGCTCCTACCCAGCCCTCCAAGGGTTTCCTGCACTAGAGTCTGTGTGTGCTCCATCCCCAACAGGCACGAGCAATGCCACATGAAGCGCAAACTTCTCCCTGYATCCCATTTTCATAGAATCATAGAATCATAGAATTGTTTAGGTTGGAAAAGACCTTTAGGATCATTGAGTCCAACCGTTAACCTAGCACTGCCAAGTCYACCACTAAACCACGTCCCTAAGTGCCACATCTACACGTCTTTTAAATACCTCCAGGGATGGGGATGCCACCACTTCCCTGGGCAGCCTGTGCCAATGCTTGACAACCCTTTCGGTGAAGACATTTGTCCTAATAGCCAATCTAAACCTCCCCTGGTGCAACTTGAGGCCATTTCCTCTCGTCCTATCGCTTGTGACTTGGGAGAAGAGACTGACACCCACCTCGCTACAACCTTACCTCTCCAGTTGTAGAGCGCGGTAAGGTCTCCCCTGAGCCTCCTTTTCTCCAGGCTAAACAACCCCAGTTCCCTCAGCCGCTCCACATCAGACTTGTTCTCCAGACCCTTCACCAGCTTCGTTGCCCTCCTCTGGACACACTCCAGCACCTCAATGTCCGTCTTGTAGTGAGGGGCCCAAAACTGAACACAGGATTCGAGGTGCGGCCTCACCAGTGCCGAGTACAGGGGCACGATCACTGCCCTACTCCTGCTGGCCACACTATTTCTGATACAGGCCAGGATGCCATTGGCCTTCTTGGCCACCTGGGCACACTGCCGGCTCATATTCAGCCGKCTGTCAACCAACACCCCCAGGTCCTTTTCCGACAGGCAGCTTTCCAGCCMCTCTTCCCCCAGCCTGTAGCGTTGCATGGGGTTGTTGTGRCCMAAGTGCAGGACCCRGCACTTGGCCTTGTTGAACCTCATGCAGTTGGCCTCAGCCCATCGATCCAGCCTGTCCAGGTCCCTCTGCAGAGCCTTCCTGCCCTCGAGCAGATCGACACTGCCGGCCAGCTTGGTGTCRTCTGCAAACTTACTGAGGGAGCACTCAATCCCCTCATCCAGGTCATTGATAAAGAGATTAAACAGAACTGGCCCCAATACTGAGCCCTGGGGAACACCACTTGTGACTGGCTGCCAATTGGATTTCACTCCATTCACCACAACTCTTTGGGCCGGGCCATCCAGCCAGTTTTCTACCCAGCAAAGAGTACGCCCGTCCAAGCCATCAGCAGCCAGTCTCTCCAGGAGAATGCTGTGGGAAACGGTGTCAAAGGCTTTACTAAAGCCTAGGCAGAAAACATCCACAGCCTTTCCCTCATCCACTAAGCAGGTCACCTTGTCATAGGAGGACATCAGGTTAGTCAAGCAGGAGCTGCCTTTCATAAACCCAGGCTGACTGGGCCTGATCGCCTGGTTGTCCTTTACATGCCGCGCGATGGCACTCAAGGTGATCTGCTCCATAACCTTCCCTGGCACCGAGGTCGGACTGACAGACCTGTAGTTCCCCAGATCCTCCTTCCAGCCCTTCTTGTAGATGGGCATCACATTTGCTAACCTCCAGTCAACTGKGACCTCCCCGGTCAGCCAGGACTGCTGATAAATGATGGAAAGTGGCTTGGTGAGGACCTCCGCCAGCTCCCTCAGTCCCCTTGGGTGGATCCCATCCGGCCCCATAGACTTGTGTGTGTCTAAGTGGTGTAGCAGGTCACTAACCATTTCCCCTTGGATTATGGGGGCTTCATTCTGCTCCCCATCCCTGCCTTCCAGCTCAGGGGGCTGGGTGCCCTGAGAATAACTGGTCTTCCTATTAAAGATTGAGGCAAAGAAGGCCTTAAGTACCTCAGCCTTTTCCTCATCCTTTGTCACTATGTTTCCCGCTGCATCCGATAAAGGATGGAGATTCTCCCTAGCCCTCCTTTTGTTGCTAATGTATTTATAGAAACATTTTTTATTGTCTTTTACGGCAGTAGCCAGACTAAGTTCTTGTTGGGCTTTGGCCCTTCTAATTTTCTCCCTGCATAACCTCACGACATCCTTGTAGTCCTCCTGAGTTGCCTGCCCCTTCTTCCAAAGGTCATAAACTCTCCTTTTTTTCCTGAGTTCCAGCCAAACCAGTTTAGGCTGGTCTTCTTCCCCGCCGGCTCATTTTTCGGCACATGTGGACGGCTTGCTCCTGCGCCTTTTAAGGTTTCCTTCTTGAAGAACGTCCAGCCTTCTGGAACTCCTTTGCCCTTYACGACTGCCTCCCAAGGGACCCTGTCAACCAGTCTCCTAAACAGGCCAAAGTCTGCCCTCAGGGAGTCCAAGGGAGCAATTCTGCTGACCCCCTCCTTACTTCTCCAAGAATTGAAAACTCTATCATTTCGTGATCGCTGTGCCCAAGACGGCCTCCAACCGTCACATCATCCACAAGTCCTTCTCTGTTCACAAACAACAGGTCCAGTCGGGCACCTTCCCTATTTGGCTCACTCACCAATTGTGTCAGGAAGGTCTCTACACACTCCAGGACCCTCCTCGACTTTTTCCTCTCTTGTATTGTATTTCCAGCAGACATCTGGCAAGTTCAAGTCCCCCACGAGAACAAGGGCTAGCGATCGTGAGACTTCTCCCAGCTGCTTATAGAATATTCTGTCTGCCTCTTCATCCTGGTTGGGTGGTCTATAACAGACTCCCATCATGATATCTGCCTTGTTGGCCTTCTCCCTGATTCTTACCCATAAACGCTCAACCCTATTGTCACCATCATTAAGCTCTAGACAATCAAAACACTCCCTAACGTACAGGGCTACCCCACCGCCTCTCCTGTGGCACCATGGCTGGTGTGTCTTCATGTCACTTGATAGTGGGAGAGATTAGCTCAATTCCTGAAAGCATTATAGCTGCAATAGCATGGCATTTGGACCCACCCCATCCTGCATATTAGTTGGGTCAATTAATTTGGGAGCATTTATGCGCTCCTGGTTTGAGTCTCTGTCCCAGCGACCTCCGTACCTCTGCACTCTGCAAAGAGCAAAGACAAGCCTGGTTTTGCACAAGGTTTTCCTCTAATTCCACTTGGCCCTTCTTCACTCAGGAGGAGATTGCACCACCTCTTACACCCCCAGTTGGTACCTCCACGTGTCAGCTGAGAGAGGAGCAAGGATCTTGCTCCTAGAGCAAAGCCTACAGCAAAGCAAAACATAGCCCTTGAGTGAGGTCTGTAGATAAACTTTTCTCTGGTTCCTGGGGTTTGTAGATCAGATCATTAACATTCTCTACGATCCTGGTCAAAGATTTGGATGGCGATCAGACAATAGTTCAATGCATTCAATTTACAATGCAATTACATTTTAATACGTTGTGACCCTTGAGGCAGGACCTACCACCTGTCAGCTGAGATCCAGCAGCTGACCTAATCTCAACCATGGATGGATGTGCTGCAGCTGAGTAGGTGGCAGTGTAGTAAAATATAATCTATGGTAATTGTCCAGCCAGACCCCTGCTGTCTGACCTCGGCAAGTAGTGGGAACCAGATGCCTCAATTTCCCTTTTGGTATAATAGAGGTCTTATTTCTGGCCTCCTGAAGATGCTGCAGAGCCTTGGAAAGTCCTTTGGCTCCCCTCACACCAGCCTGGCAGGGAAGTAAGACTCTTTGGGGGAAGGGGAAAGTGAGAAAAAGCAAAATGTTATGTACCCTCGTCTCCCCCTGTGCTGAGCTGGGCTGAGAACAGCTCCAAATGAGCTTTGCCCAGCTCTGACTGCAACTGAAAGACCGCCAGTGGCTGCAACCATTAAAAAAAAAAAAAAAAAAAATCATCTATAGTCCCTGATGACAAATTCCAGAGAGGGTCAAATTCCTTTATGAGGATGAGACGAGAGGTTTTATGATCACACTGCCTTATTATACCCGGCTCCCTGTAGTGTCATATGCATCCTAAGAACCAATTTACTATGTATCTCCCTCTCTCTCCAGCAACATTAGGATCAAAACAACTTCTAAATATCCTTCCACAGCCATAGCTGTTGTTTTTTCAGTAAACATTTGCTTAGTGGCATTCAGGGACCCAATCCTTGCAGAAGGGCCAAAGCATCCAAGCATCTCTGAGGAGATAAGTAGGTTTTTGTGGTCCTTTCCTGGGAATAAAGGCTGAATGGCTCATTTTCTTTGTGATAGAAAAGGGTGCAGAGTCTCCTGGGCATGCTGGCTACAGCAAGGATTACATGAGGCTTTCGCTTTACTTTTCTCAAGTGACTTCCATTAGCAGAAGTGAAGAGTCTCTGGCTTAAAGGGAGAGAGCCAATTGCTCCTGCAAGGGGATGATCACCTGGAGAGAACCCTCCCATGCCTTTTTCCCATAATATGATTTTTTTTTTTTTTTTATTTTGGGGGTGTTTTTTTTCTTAAACATGCATGGTACATTATCTGTTCCTTGAGACAGAGAAGTTAATGTTACCTGGAAGAATAACAGTGGGACTTGACCTAGGCACTGTACTTGGTCAAACACTGGAACAGGCTTCCTAGAGAGATGGTCGATGCCCCAAGCCTGTCAGTGTTTAAGAGGCATTTGGACAATGCCCTTAACAACATGCTTTAACTTCTGGTCAGCCCTGAAGTGATCAGGCTGTCAGACTAGATGATCATTGTAGGTCCCTTCCAACTGAAAATATTCTAGTCTAGTCTAGTCTACTCTATTCTATTCTATTCTATTCTACTTTTGGTCCCCCTGCGGTTGGGGGATGTTGGGCTGCAATGACAGTGGCAGCCTCTGCACTCACTGTTAGATGCTTCAATGTCTTTTTAGGTGGCAGCAGCATCCAGACATCCCCGTGATAGCTGGATCCATGTTGTTTAAGTACTGCACACAAGGTAATAACCCCACTGAGGACATGGCTAATCAGCATGAATACAGCATCCTGCAAATGAGGGTGCTCTGCCTTGTTACAGAGCTCATGGCTTTGCTCCACATCTCCATGTTGGTGCTTTCCAAGGGAGCTGAGGGCTGCAAACCAGTGGAAAGTCTGTCCCTGAAGGTCCCAATAGCTTGTGCTTAGGGGAGAGCTTTAAGAAGAGGGTGGGTGTGGAATGATACCTTTTTGCATAAAAACTTTCCAATTAGGGACTTTCTGAGCCAGATTGCATTCACTGTGCTGCTTTTCATTGCTCTTGCGCATTACTCTTCCCTGGATGTCTTCAGCCCATAGGAAGCAGCAGTGCTGAGCTGTTTAGGCACTGGAAACTGCTATGTCAGAACATCTTTGATGTAATCCCTGACTATGGATCTGTAGAGGGTTGTTACAACGGGCTCCGGGGGACTAAGTGGTGGAAGGTAACAAGGAGGTTTTTCCTTTCCAGGCTCTTAAGGAGAGGATAGGTCACCTGGAATCAAACATGACTGTCCCAAACCACTTCAATGCAGCAAATTCAGTTCATCTGTGAACTAGCCACAAAGTCAATGCTGAGAAATGATGGGAGCACCAGCAAAAGCAAGAGCCGGGTGGAAGAGCACTGGAGCGCCTTTCATCCCAGTGATCTTTATTTCCAACATCCAGCCCCATAGTTGGAGTTTGCCAGCTAATTTTCCTTGAAAATGGGACAAGCGATGTATGGGAAAAAGGGATTCTTCCTGGGACCTCCTTTGCCAGGAGGGAGCTTCAAGCAGTAAATGCTGAGCTCTTAGACCAGCCTGGAAGGATACTTTTCACTTACCTTTTGTATTCCCTCCCTTTGGTTTTATTTGTTTGTTTTATCTCCCATTTTCCTTTCTTGTAGTGCTCTCAGTCTCTTCTTTCTTCCTTTTCTTCCTTCTTTTCTAATTCATGCTTTCAGAGACATCCTTGGCAGAGAGGAGGGGAAGAGGGGAGACAACCCCATGGAAACTTTCCTCTTCTTTATTTTCAAGCTTGTTCAGAAAAGAAGCAGGGGTGGGGGAGAGAGAAAAAACACATGGCATTAAAAAAACCCTGGAAATACACTCCTGCTGCTTTCCTGAATGTCAGGGGAGCGTTATCTGGCCTTGCACGCGAGGAAGGAGAACTTGCGCCTTGTGAAGTGTAATAAGGAACACAGCGCCTAATGGAAAAATCATTTGCTTGTGGCATTTAATTAAATATGTAAATTTATGAACGGCCCTGAAATCATCAAATTAAAAGGCAGAGCTGTCATGAATTTTGATTTGATTTCCTCCACGGGCTTTCCCTCCATCCTCCCCCACTCCCTTTCCCTTTAATCAAAGAGGTGGTGTGTGGGGATGGCTGAGTTGCTGCCAGGCCTGTCCTCAGCATTTCCCCAGGGGTGATGCAGACATGAGGTGTTTTTATTCCCTGCACATCAGCTGCTGGTCCAAGGAGATGGCAGATGGGTGCGTGTTTTTTTGCTGCAAGGGATCCAGTGCACAGAGCCTGGAGACACAAGTGGTTCTCACCATCTGGTCCTGGAGCTTGGTGGGGTGGCACCACATCCCTGGAGATCTGATACAACAACTGGTGCCTTACAATTTCAGCATCCACAAACCTGCCCATCCACAAACCCATCCTGCATCTGGAGGACTGGCATTGCCTCGTGCCCTCTGCTGTTCCTTGCAGACAGCAGTCACATCACCTCTTACCTGATGCTCAACCCCCAGCACAGCCATGGAGAAGAAAACCCTCCAGTGAGGGGCTTCAGTTCCTTGCTGTGCTCCAAAATCTACCTTGAACTTGCATTCACAATTCACATCATTTAGTGCTACCATGGTGTCATGGTTTAATCCCAGCCAGCAACTAAACAYCACACAGCCGCTCACTCGCTCCCCCACTCCGGTGGGATGGGASAGAGAATCAGGACAGTAAAAGTGAGAAAACTCACAGGTTGAGATGAGATAAAGACAGTTTAAATAGTTGGCCTTCTTGGTCACAGGGCACATTGCTGGCCCATATTCAGTCGGCTGTCGACCAACACCCCCAGGTCCTTTTCCGACAGGCAGCTTTCCAGCCACTCTTCCCCAAGCCTGTAGCGTTGCATGGGGTTGTTGTGACCCAAGTGCAGGACCCAGCACTTGGCCTTGTTGAACCTCATGCAGTTGGCCTCGGCCCATCGATCCAGCCTGTCCAGGTCCCTCTGCAGAGCCTTCCTGCCCTCGAGCAGATC
>JAYKAV010003188.1:1271858-1370718 GCA_035582835.1 Phoebastria nigripes | reverse complement strand
GCCAGCTCCCTCAGTCCCCTTGGGTGGATCCCATCCAGCCCGATAGACCTGTGTGTGTCGAAGTGGTGTAGCAGGTGGGAAGGCAAAGGCCATCACTCCAAATGTCCCCCCTTCCTTCTTCTTACCCCAGCTTATATACTGAGCATGACATCATATGGTATGGAATACCCTGCTGGCCAGTTGGGTCAGCTGTCCTGGCTATGCTCCCTCCCAGCTTCTTGTGCACCTGGCAGAGCATGGGAAGCTGAAAAGTCCTTGACTAGTGTAAGCACCACTTAACAACAACTAAAACATCAGTGTGTTATCAACATTATTCTCACACTAAATCCAAAACACAGCACTATACCAGCTACTAGGAAGAAGATTAACTCTATCCCAGCTGAAACCAGGACA
The DNA here is from genome assembly GCA_035582835.1 of Phoebastria nigripes. Classification (NCBI taxonomy): domain Eukaryota; kingdom Metazoa; phylum Chordata; class Aves; order Procellariiformes; family Diomedeidae; genus Phoebastria; species Phoebastria nigripes. The sequence goes on along the minus strand of JAYKAV010003188.1, from coordinate 1,370,325 downwards.
CATGGCATCAGGTCTTCTGATGTGATGAACCCACAGCTTCAACCTTTTCCCACAGACTCAGAGATTTGGGACATTGGGACTTGTGGCATAGCATGCATTTCTCTAGGGGCCCATCGTTGCTCAGCGTGAATTCCTGGCCACCTTCCAAAAAACCACCATCCATCTTCAGAGCTGGGGTGCCCAGGGARGCGACTTTGTCAGACCCTGGCTACTAAATTGGTCCTTTTGACTTGCAGCTGACCAGGCAGACTCTGGAGCTGCCTCCACCTTCCCATGCCCAGCTCAGCTTTTGTGTCTGATGCATGGGCTATAGGGTTTAGGGTGAACAGTTCCTGCAGATCCTTTTACCCTTGTGCAGTCCCAGTTGGTGTAGTGCATCAAAGACTCTTTCTCAGTGCAAACTTCATGACAACCTGTGTTTATTTCTGACCTATTATCTGCCAAGCAGCTGCAATGGGTGTTCAGGTGACAGAGCAGAATTGCTTTTCCTCAGCTCACCGTGGTCATCAGCCTGCTTCGTAGGGTCCATCCAGGCAGGAGTGCAGAACTGAATGGGCTTGTGTGGGAAACACCAGCCAAAACTGGAGAGGGCAGAGAGCAGTAAGGAAGGTTAGAGGCATTACAGGGACAGCAGAGCCCCATGGCAGCCAAAAATGAGTATTGAGCTCCAGAGGAAAGAATAGCATAGAAAAGGAAAAAACAGGGTAAGAGAAGGTGGAGTTTGTGATGAAAAGGCCATATGTTGATGTTTGTACAAACCAGCAGTAAGATTGAAGCTACGTCCATGATGACATGGCCATGGTTTTCTCCATCACAGCAAACTTTGCAGAGGGCACAGAGGTCTGACCCTTTCTATGATTTTTTACTGAATGCCAGCTCTCAGCTGGAGTGGCAGATGTGCCTGTAAGGTGGCCTCATTCCCCCAGACACCCCTCTGTCACCACAGCAGTGCCACCTCTGCATATGGATTGTGAGCTAGCAATGAGGAAAATACCGAGATTTGAGCATGTTTCTTTTAAAAGACCCTAGTGTTTCATTAAAATACCTTGCCTTTTCACCGAGTGACTGCAAGACATCTCTGCAAGAAGTTCATCAGCATTTCCACCAGCTCCAGGCTTTCCCCTCTCRGGTTGCAATGACAAACCCAAATCAGGGGGTCACTTCACAGGGACCACCCCAGGTTTCCAGGGAGCAAAATTGAGCCCCTTGTTTGTTTATGTGTTTAGGAAAAGTTGGACATCTTTTCCTGCCTTCCCAGGCTGCTTTAGATCTGGGGTGAACAGGTCTTGAGGTGGAAAATCCATCTCGATTTGGCACTGACAGCTGAGATATTATGCGAGCACAACCCCCAGAGTAAGCGATGCGCCTCGCTTTCCACTTACAGCTCCTTGCGGGAGATGCTGCGAGTGGATTGCCGACTTCCCAGGTACACCACTGATTATCCATTCGGTTTATTTATATGTCTGTCTGAAGCAGGGAGAAGAAATCTGTCATGTGTCATGCAAGGACACATTTATCCTGCTGAGATGCTGCGCTGATACACTCGGAAAACAGCAAGCGGTGAAGGGGTGTCCTTTCTTTCAGCCCACTCCTACTGCTGGTTCCCCGAAGAGACCAGGGACAGCTCCAGCTGTGCAAATGAAATTCAAGAGACTTAATAACATTTTAATGCATGCTCTTAGCATTGAGGATTGGGTTGTTTTCCCCCCTTCTTGCTTTCCCTTTGATGGTTATAAATGGAGGGGATGTCATTTGCTTGTACAGCTGCAAGGCCAGGTCTTTGGAGAAGGTAGGGAGGATGAGGGAGGTGATTTTATCAGGAACTTGAAAGAAGGCATAAAACAGCAATATGCAGGTGTGCTGATTTCCCAGAGAGCTCTAATCAGCTAATAATCTAATCTGTCAGCCTGTCTCAGCAGTGATAAAAGTCTTCATGGCTCCTGGGATGAAACTGCACTGCCTGTTATCCCAGCCCCAACACTGAACTGTCTGGGTTATTGCTGGAAAAGACAAACCTGGTCATGAGCATCTGCCCAGGAGCTGCCAGTGGGGAATTGTCCACACAAGGCCTTTACCTTCACGTGGTCTTGATCTCCAGGAGAGGTGAAGCACTGTTGAGGCTATAGGAGATGKCTGTGAAGCAGAGCTCGCCATTCCTTTGTCTACAGGACAGCCAACATCCACCACCCAAATATTCCCAGGAGTTGCAATGCCCCTGAATTTGTGGTGAAGACTGAAAACCCCGACTGTGAGGTTCAAAGTTTCTCCAGGCAGTGCCTTGCTGTGGTGGCTGATGGTTGGCGGTACAATGGTCCTTACTGTTGTCCTGTACTATAGAAGTACTTTTGGGAACTCCAAAGACATGCACTACACTCTTGATGGAACATAGCCATTGATGATGTACAGTTTTTGCAGTCTTCCTGTTGGTGAGCATAGAATCACGGACGGGTTGAATTCACTGGTGACATATCCACAGGCATTCATGCTACATTGTTCATGCTTCATTATCACCTTTGGATATTGGGGTGACAGTGCTCAGTGCTAGTTGTCTTTGTTAGGATGAAGCATGAGTTCTTAGTCTGCAAGCCAAGGYACAGCATTACCTGGTCATCTTGTTTACCATGTCTTTTTCCCCTGTCAGATGTTCATTCCCCATGGAAGTGGAAGGGTAGCCCAAGCTGGTAATGGACAAAGGACATAAGAAAATTCCTGGATGCACCTATAGCTGTGGCATCCATGTCTGCTTTCCCCTGCATCACCCTGGGCAGACAAACCCACAGCTCACAGGGTGGTGCTGAGCTTCTGTCCTTTTCACCCAGGGTACTTGAGGCCATGTTACCTGCACAGCCTCTCTGATCCAGCCACAGAGCAGTGAAAGAGAGGAGCTGGAGGTCTGCTGTGCTCTCCTTCCCCTCCTGGGACAGAAATGTGACCAGCCTCCCATCAACAGAGACTGTCCATCTCTTCATCCTCCTGGCTGGGCCAGAAAGCAGGGAAGTCTTCCCAGCATCCTCAAGTATCTGGGCTAAACACAGCAAAAACAACACAAGCAAAGAAGCCATTTCTTCCTACGTGTCAAGGAATGGAGCAGATGCAAGTGACCGCGACCCACACCCTGGGACTCACCATGCCCATACTGAGCTTGGCCCATCCAGAGACAACAGACAAGAGTTTGGAGTGGTGTTAAGGCAGAAAGTGCTAGATTTGTGTAATCCACAGTCAGGTTCCTGCTGCAGCTCACTTGGGGGAATGCTGTATCCTCCCAATGGAGCGAGCTCTCTGGAGGTGGCATCCCTGTGATAACGCAGCCATGCTGGAGATGTTGCACGGCTGGCTGAAGTGGGATCTGACTGACTACAGGAGGAATAACTGCAGCAGGAATTATCATGGGATGGCCTGTTAGCATAATGAGCACATCTTTCTCTTTAATAAATCAATAGAATTACTGTTTGGAAATCTGTCATTACTAAAAAAATATCTACTACCAAGAAAATGCTTTTGCAGCACGGGGCTTGAGCCAAAGGTATCATGTTAGGAGTAGCGTACAGTGAGGCAAAGAGCCATGGCACAGCAGACAAGGGGCAAGTGGTTGGGTGCTTCTTAGTTTGGAGAGTGCAGTCAAGCAAAACCTCTGGTACACCCATGCACGCAGACATGGAATACAGCCCAAATGCCACCAAACTTTTCCCAAGCCATCTTCACCCATCTTCTCATCACAGCAATGGAACCAAATGGGTTGCAAATATTTTTCATCCCCAGAACCAACCAATCTCTTCAGGGTAGGGCACAGGTTCCCTGCCCCAAACATCACCCTCCAGCCCTCAGCAAAAAGTCAGTGCTACCTCTGGGCCATTCTGCTAAGCAAAGATTTGCAAAAGCTCCCAGGGTTGATAGGAAGAGAGTTTTTCTGATGTGGGGGACGACAAGAGTGGTCCACACCCTGGGCATGAGCCTCACTGCCCTTGGTATCCTTCAGCCTATCTTTGAACTTGCTGAGGACAGCAGAGCATAGCCAGGAGAGCTGTCAGCTTTCCACGGATCTCTGATCATGAAAGACRGCAAAGTTTTATGAACAAACTGAATTCTTCTCCATAATACAGCCCAGGCCCTTCCAGCTGAACTAAATGGAGTATCTCTGCAGGTCTGTATCTAGAACATCAGGCTAGAAACACTTTCTCTATCCTTTAGATACCATTGACCCCCATGCAAACACCTATTTTCCCCTGCCCATGGCTCTCAGAGAGTACATGTGATGCATGATTATATCCCCTCCTCCAAATAAAATGTCTTCACTCAGTCAGGCCCTTCTACTCTCCCCTGCACAATTCATTTTCTTTCCAGAGCTCTTGCTGGTTCTGTCTGTTTGGAGAATTACTGGATGGTGCCATCAGGGAAAAACGACACCGCTCACATCCCATGAACTCAGTGCAGAAACCCTTTGAAAACACGAACAGTCAGGACAGCCTGCCAGGAAGGGCCTTTGTTTGACTTTGCAGCCAGATCTCTGAATTTCTCTAAGTTCAGCCCAGGGGTTGACTCACAACATTCCTGAATGTTACTAGTTTGCTGCTGTTGCATTGCTGTTTATTCTCCTCCCGCCTTGCTGCTCTCACATTTGGGAGCTGCTGCACAAAATGCGTGGGTTGGCCCCAGAGCAATTCTGTGGGATGTGTTGAAGCTGAGGAAATGTTCAGAGTTTGACTAAAGCAAAGTGTGAACGTGTAGGGCATCTTCATCTGTCTGTTTGGAGCAGCATCTCCCATCAAGAAGTGCAGGACCCTTCGAGAAATGGAAGTCCATTACTATCAGGGGTTCTCCCAGGATCCACCCCAGCCTGTAAAACCCAACCTGGAGGAAACCAGGGAGAGTATGTTAAGAAGCTGAGTGACTCCAGGCTTATCCCCAGGGTCGGACTCAGACCTAAGCTGAAGTGATCACTGCCTCCTTGTAAGTCTGTGCTTGCTGCTGCACAAGTGGCTCCACACAGCCTATGATTCAGGCTGCCAGCTTAGCAGCGATGCCCTGTCTGCCTGCCAGGTGCCTTGGTGACCTACATACCATTGCCTCTGCACCAGATGCTTCCCATTTAAAGCCCTGTCTTACTCATTCTTATCTTTTCTTCCATTCCCATCAAGTCCCTTCTCCTTCTGCTTTCCTTCAGCTGCTCTTTCAGCTGCTCTCAGAGGGGTGGAGCATGGGAAACAAGCACAGCTTAAGGAGTTAGTGCCCATGTCCATGGGAGATATTGGAAATGGCAATGCACAGAGCAGAGCAGGAGCTGACAGTCCCAGCAGACACTTATTTTGGTATCTACAGCAGAGATGCTAAAGGCAGGAATGCAGGGAGCAGGAGGAGGTGAGGAGGCAGTGATGAAGGGCAGGGTTTGGAAGGCACCAAGACACCTCAAGGAGGTGGGACAGAGGGTATTTGGAGAAGCGGCCGCTGGCAGTGTGGTCACAGCTGCAGAGGTGCACAGTGGGTGCTGGCTGAGGAAGAGGATGGGTGGTAGGACTGAAGAAACCACCGGTGCAGTGTAATCCTCCTCTCCAAACCTTCCCTGCCAGGCCCTTAATCCAGTTCCCTTCAGCCTTTGGAAGGACTTTATGCAAAAACAACTAAGATGTGCCAAATCTTTCCCTCTTTCTGCTTTCTCCCAGTGCCGTCAGGGCTGGCTTGGAGCTCCAGACTCTTCCCAAAATGACAATAAGTGTGATGCCACGTGCTGAGCTGCTTAAAACTAGTCCTTTCTTCCTCCTGGACTGGCTTTCTCCTGGCTTACTGAAGCTAAGCTTAATGGTTACAAAATGTTATGGATGCTCCCCTAAGAGTTTGGGGAAACTAAGCCCCACCCATCCTCTGGGAATTAGGGCAATAAATGATAAAAATCTAAACAGTTTCCTAATTGCTGAGGGTGTCTGCTGCCACACTTACCCACTCTGCTTCTAAACCCATTTCTAAAGCTCTTTAGATTTTCAAGGTGGTCTCCTAATTTTGGAACCTAAGCTACACTGGGATGCAAAAAAAAAAAAAAAATCACTTTTTTTTCCTCTCTCTCTCCAAAAAAAGCTTTCACTGCTTCCAGCAAAGAGAAGGTGGCAGAGGGTTTCTAATTCTGAAGCTGTCAGCTCATTTGTTTTTGTGGCAGCTGGAGCAAGCCGAAGTGACGAGGATCTGGAAATCGGTGTGTCTGAAAGCCGTGCCTGAGCCAGCAGTTTTTATCTGGCTAATAATATTTATAATTGGTTGACTTTTATTAGAGGGAGGAAAAAAAAAAACCCAGAAGGTTGAAAATCTTGCCTGGAGATTTTAACTCTGTCAAGTATCAGGCAATCTTCCATCATGTTGTTTTTTTTTTCTCTGTGGCCAACATCACAAATTTTGCTGTGTCTTTCTTGAGTGCAGTTGCCTAGTGAAATTTGTGTTTGTCTTTCAGTAGGGCACGCAGATGCCAGCTTGCTCTTGCAATGGCTGTTGCTATTCTCATTGATGCTCAGACAGGACCTTGTCGAAGCGGTTGCTTTGGACAGGAGGAACCCAATCTCCGAGCACCTTTCATCGGTCCCTGGGGCTAGAAGTGTTCATCAGACCTGGTGTGCTCCAGTTTTGGCCATGGGCCTGGACATCTGGTGAGTGGGGCAGCACAGACCCAGTGGCTGGGGAGACCAAGGCTATATCTCGGTGCAACCTTTGTAGAGAATGGACTGTGGACAGCAGTCTTGAGACCCTCTCAAGGGTCCAAATCCTCTCATTTGGACCTCATTCTTCCATCCATGAAATGGAGATGAACTCGTAGCATGCTGGAAAAGACCTATCTTTAGTCCTACCTGCACCTCCCTGTAAAACCTTTGACTCATGATGCCTGGATGCCCAGAGCAGGGAGGGGTCACCAAAGGCCTGGAGGTCTCAGGGGACGCAATGCCCAGACCACATCCAGTAGTCCCAGAGCCCAAGGCATGCCAAGCTTGAGGCCAGGCTGGTGGCTAGCTCTCCTGGCAGGACATTCAGTCAGCAAGACCCAAAGGACAGACAGATCAGGGGCAGACTGCCACAGCCGACTGGTAGCAGCTCCCTAAGTCCCTAAAGGTCAGCAAACCAAAGCCCAACCTCTCCTGTGACTGAAAAAAAAAAAAAAAAAAAATTTGCCTTCCAGAGTAACTCAAGTTACTAAGACTACTCAGTGGGACAGGTTTTTCTCTCTTTTTGTTAAGTTTGCACCTTGTAGTTTTCTTGCAAAAGTGTGGAAGCTTGCAAGGGACCTCCAGCCCGGAAAGGAGAGGAGCTGGTGGATGAGACTGGCAGGGTTCAGACTTCTCGCCTTCAAACTCCTCTCCCTGCTTTTCACCAACCTGCACTTGGCAGGCAAGGTCAGTTCAAAGCCCACAGCATCCGCTCTGCACAGAGCATGATCAGCTACAGGAGTCTCTGGTCACCATCCCCGGAACTGCAGCCCATTGTCACACAGGGGAACAGGGCCAGCACTGCCCGAGGTGGGTCAGGGAGGAATGGGAATCAAAGGGAGCCATGCCAGTGGGGAGCCTGGCAGGCACAAAAGCCTCCTTTGAAGAGTATATTTAGGACTCCAAGGATACCCAGGGTGCTGGTCTCCTTAGCAACAAAGCATCCTTTGCCCCCAAAGCGGACAAAGCCGAGGACTCACCCCACATGCCTTCCCATGTGCTATGCACAAGGTGGAAGGGTGACCTTGTCCCTGCCTGACTCATGACAGCCACRGAGGTGCCTTCTCTCCCCAGACACCAAACTGCAAATGACACTGAAAAACCAGAATGGCCACAGTGAGGTACTGGGGATGGCTAAAAATTTTGTTGAGCCAAACCACTGGAAAGGGATGTGGAGAGCCCACATCCAAACCAAGAGGAGCTTCACCCCATGTTCCAGTTGGTGAACATCAGCTTCRCAACCCTTTTCCTCCCTGCTGCTTCCCTGGTGGGTGGCTCCACTCAGGAGACACAGTGCAGAGCAAAGCTCACCTCTAGCCTATCTCAGGTCTGCTGCAGGCAGGGAGCACTGGGCTTGCTGGGCCACTGGACAGGTTTACCTGGGCAAGCCCAAAGTCTCAAGAGCTGACCTGGCCTTAGCTGGCAACCAGCAGGCTCAGAGCACAGTGGTTGACTCTTTGCAGCAACCTGGACCCCTTTTTGTCTGAGATTTTGGGGCTGCTAATTTGCTCTCTCCCCATAGACATAATTCTTCTTTTGAGGGAGCTGAAAAGGGTTGAGAGACAAAGGGGTTTCTTCCCAGAAATGAAATCAAGCTGGCAATTGTAGGATGCAGCCTGACCCAGATGATGAAGCRAAAAGGTTTGCTCCCTATCCAGGCTGGCCTGAAACCCAGACCTATGTCTATMCATCACAGGCAGACAGATGCTGTCAGACTGTGTGTAATGCTGCCAGGACGGCCAGACCACTAAGAACAGAGTGGAGGAGAYAGTTTCTCTGCTGATCCCTATCACTGCAGGGTCTCAGATTTTTGGCTGGTCATCAGTGTCCCTCCTATCTACAAGTTTGCTCAGACCAAGGGATACCATGGCTGGTACCTCCTGCTGACCAGGAAATACACCCTCAGAGGAAAATCAGTCATCAAAAAGAAGGGGCACGCTGCCACCATGTAGATCCAGACACCACGGCTGTCCACAAGGATCAAGTTCATTATGAATCCAAAAGCATCTCCCTCCTGAGACAGAGGAGAAATCCCCTGGTAGATGCAAAACCAACCAAAGGAGGCAACTTTTCACTCGTKACCCAGCTGAGCTGCAAAACTCCTTGACATAGTAGGCTGCGGATGCTATTACAGGGGTTCAGAAAGGGGCCAGAAGGAAATGCATCAAGAGCTATTAAATACAAAAAGGCCATCTCTGCCTCTGGAGGGAAGGTTGAAGGTGGCTACTATGCATGACAATCCTGGGCAATGCTTTCATAGCCAGGAGCTGGGGTGTCTCTGAACATACCCTGTGTCTCATGCGGCAACCCTAAAGGTTATTCTCTGCTTGTTTTAATCTTCCTCCTTATTCATCTGCTGGTCAGAGACACTGCTCTGGCTTTAGAGGCACCTTTGATTGACTCCCGAGGGCTATTTCACTTCCTCAGGGCCCCCAAAATCAATGAAGGGGATGAAGGCAGAAGAAGCTCTCAGATGGATCCAGGCTTACCACAAAGCTGCCTGGCACACTGGTCCCTGGTGCCTGGGAAAGGCTGGTTGTCCTCCACTGGGTGGGACCCCTCGCTGCTTTTTATAAAGCCTGCGTTTGCTCTGAGCACTGCCTGCTCTTCTCCAGCCTGGACAAACCAAAGTGGGCATTGTGGTGGGAAGCAAAGATTAGTGAAGCTTTTTTGTCATCCTGCCTTGCCCCGTTCCCACCCCAGCCTCTGCTAGGAACCTGCAGAGACTCACACAGGCTAATTAAACACCAGTTTATTCTTTATCATCGCTTGTCTCTGTCAATGACGGCAGCAGCCTGTGATGGCACAGGCCGGGTCACTCTTAATTAGCCGTGAGATGAACTGATAACCTTGAAGGTCGTGTCAGACCTAAGCAAGGCTAATACTCCCTGTCAAACCGGTGGCATTTCAAAGGCTGTCAGCTGAGATATGCATGAACCAGGGAAAACAAACCGGCTCGCCTGGGCTCCTGCAACGTCTCAGGAGCAGGGAGAGATGAGGGGAGGGAGAGGAGCGTGCGGCATGACACCTGGTTCCCTAAAGCAGGGCAAGCTTTGCCTTTGAGCCATTGCTGCGGACAGACGTGCAAACAGCTGGCACCAGGCTGTTGGGGCAGCCGGGGGAAGGGGAGCAAGGTGGGATGCCCACCACCCAGCAGCAAATGAAGTCTGTTGCTCCAAGGCTCTGCCTCACTGGCTCAGAAGCAGCTGCAGGTGGGGGGAGATGGGCGGTCACACACGGACACATGGACACATTTCCTATGGAAAACAAGCTGTGAAGTCTCCCTGAGTCAAGCTGGCTCTGCTTGAGTTCCCACTGGCACAGCCATGTCCCTACCATACCCTCAGCATCCCAAAATCCTTCCATTCCCAGCTCAGCCACTCACTTTGGGGATGGCAATTCAGCCAGGGATGCCTCTGCTTCGCTGCCCCAATGGACAGTCAAGTGGCCCTTTTGGCCTGAAAGCTTTGTGCAGCAGGAGATGCCTCTGTGAGGGCACTGCTCCAATGCTGCTGTTAAAAAGCATCTATAAATTGTCATGGGGATTAGCAAGCCTTTTTTGCAGAGCCCTGGGCAGACCTCTTGCAGTCCAGGTTCAGGAGACTGACCATGGAAATTGCAGCCGTTTCCAGAGACAGCTGTTGAAACTTGCCTCTGGGCATCCTTCTGTTACTTCTCTCTGTCCTCACAGCCAAATTGCTTCACTGGTACCTCCTTCTGCTTCTCCCACACTTGGTGGGGACCTGGATCCCAGATCTGAGCTGGCCTCCAGCCTGTCACAGCATCCTCACCTCAAAGCCCAGGGTGGAAAGGGGACCATGTCTGTGCCTTTTTGGCTCCAGGACACACGTTTGCTTGTTTGCTTCCAGCTCCTTCCCCAAGATCCTGGTTAAACCACGACACATATCCACCCGTGACTGGCTAGAGCAGGGACATGCGACACCTGAGGGAGGGAGCTCTGCCCTGCATGGTGCAGAGCCAGCGCAGGGTCCCCTTGCTCCAGCCCCAAGCTCTTCCCACGAGCTCCGGCAGCTCGGCGGCACTAAGCCAACTTGCTCTCATCTGGGGGCTGACCCCAGAGATCATAACAAGAAATAACAAACCAGAATCTGGATGAGTCACATCTTAATTTGCAAGTCTTATTATGTTGGAGACCCAGTCTCTATAAAYGTAGACCTTGGCAAAGCATCTAATGCAAATGGAGCGGTTTCCACCTGACAAGCCTATGGCGTACAACCATCATGGTTATTTTAGACTTTAAGAGTGCCACCTCTGTACACGCATGTGGAGACACACAGGCAGGCCCATGGCACCTTCTCCTTTCTCTTATACCTTGCTCAGCTTTTCCCAGGCAACTCCAGCTGGCCTCAGTCACTGGAAACCAGTGTGATGCAAGTGGTCCTGCCAGCCTGGGAGATATCGGGCCAAGGTGGGAGGGGAGGAGGGGGGAGCACAGGGATGCGATGTGCTGCAGAAAGCTGAGGTGAGAGATACATTTCCTTCCCTGCACAGTGCTGGAGATGGCGTCTGAGGCTGGTACCTGGCAGGCTGGGCCAGCTGCTCCTGCCTCCTGTACAAACCCTCAAGGACATAAGGGAGGGCTCAACCTATTCTCTAAGAAGGATGTTTTGGCAGCTGCTTGGCCTCAAAACACTAAGGGTCCCTTTCTCCACCCTGGTTCACAACGAACTCTGATTTTTGGACTGACAGGAGAGAATCATGATTTCTCCTTCAGCCAGAACAGCCTGAAATAGCTTGCAATGACTTTGGATCTCCCCAGGCCCCCGTGGGAATAGCAGCACTGCTATTTGCACTGCCATCAGTCTATTTGCCACTCCTAAGAGCTAACACCCTGCAAGTAGCGTCCTCCAGAAACCCAGGGAGGAGAGAAGGGGGCAGGGCACCTCGGTCCTGCTGTTGCTTTATTTGGTAACTTTGCTGGAGTCCCCCAAAGGCTGCACTGATGGGCACACCAGCCCTCATTCTCCTTATTGTAAAGTTGATGAATTATTGTCATTTTGCACACTGACCTCAAGGCCCTTAATGAACTGGCAGGTACCAAATTCTATTCAGCTTTCATCTCCCAGTTCCACCCCGTCCCTTGCAGCTATGCCTATACGAGTCATTTATGGACTTTTATCCATGGTCATGTATCCAGGGTGAGGCCATGGGAACATCTTCCAGACTGTTCAGCTCCTGGTATGATTTTGGATCGTACCAGCTAGCACCCTCCCAGCCAATGCCCTGGCATGACTGAAACTGCCACGGATGTTCCTCCCCATGGAGGAAAAGATTGCAATCTCCTTTCTAAAGCCCTCTGAGATCCCCTGAAGGAGGAATGCCTTATGAGAGCAAGACCTTATTATACTTCTGCATTTACAGAGATGCAAAACAGAAATATAGTAATATTAAAGGACTTTTCCAAAGCTGCAAGCTGGATGGTCCTAGGAGAACCAGAAATGAGCCCCAAGCACATGAATTACAGCCCAAATAGTAACCAGTCCTGGTCAACTGGTGCTTTCACTGCTTAAAGCATGCTGTACCCTAGAAAGTCAGACCAGCAGTTCATCTAGCTCAGTGTATTGCCTCCCATGGCACCAATAAGAGACACAGTTTAGCGAGATGATGTGAACCAGGATCCTTTTTGTTAATTCTTCTCCCATACTCCTCCAGCATCCCCATTTGTTCTAGCTGGGGATGTTAAGGAGACATCCCTGCCACTCTTATATCTCTGTTTATTAACCTGCTGTCCATGAAATTATCTAATCTCTGGTGGGCTTGGATGTGCCATATTCCTGACTACCTGGGAAGGGAGTTGGGGCATAAGCTGGTGTTGCAGTGCCAGCCTGGACCAGTCTCTACCCAGCATTATAAATAAAGCCAGCAGTGCTCCAGGCACTGTGCTCTTTTCACAGCCCACGAGGCAAAACCCAGAGGCAGCTTTCCCTACACAAGCTCCTGCAGACTCCTGCTAGCCAGAATCCAGCATTTCAACACAGTGTGTTCCACCTAAATCTATGGGTTTTTTTCTTTTTGTGTGCAGTCTTGCACCCCAACTAGAAGCAAATGCTGCTTATTTAAGACATACTACTTTCCATTTCAAATCACAGACCTTTGAGAAGAGAGGGACAAGTGAGAGGCAGGGAAGAGGGAATCTCTGCAATTTACTGGCCTCTAATTTGGCCTCCTCTGATCATCCCAAAAGTGAGAGGGGAGGGGAATGTGATGCCACCCCTCTGTTTGCTGTGCTGCCACTCCAGAGCATTTCCACTGCTTCCTCACCACTGCTAATGACAGGTCAGTGATGGCTGTGATTGACAAGTGTCACTATCTCTATTCTCACTCCCAAAGCACCAGAACAAATACTATCTGTCTGTCTTGCAGCTCTACACATGTTACCATTTCTCCTGGACCTGTTATGAAGCCTGGTCCATCTCAGTCACCATAGGCTGTAAGATGGAGCATTATGCAGCCCTGTCATTGAGGGGGTTAAATGTCTCCATTCACAAAGCCCTTCTAGCAAACAAACTTATTGATGCTGGGATTAACTTAACGAAGCCAATGGACTGAAACGGTTAAGCGAGGGGGGTGTGTGCCAGGGGTTAATCCATACAGGGCTCTGCCAACTAAAGACATGGCCCCAACATTTGACATCTTACAGACATGCCTGGTCAGTGGGGAAAGGCAGCGGCACCCCATCCCATGGGGCTGAACTGAAGTCTGGGAGCCAGCCCTTGCAGCTCCTGGCTGCCAGCACACCACAGTTCTTCACCTCCTGTGTGTCCAAGCACCTCCTGCCACCATCAGGATGAGCGGGTGGTTTCTGATGGAAAACAAGCATGGGAGATGCTTTCACATGCCTGACTTGCAGGTGTGAGCCCCTTGGCCCTGCAGAGCCACAAACACGGACTCCTCACCTGTTTTTGATCCCTATGGGTGGGATATGGGTGATTCAGCCTCTCCGTAGCAGAGTAATAAGGTCCTATTCCTATTGACAAAGACACTGAGGTATCACATCTAGGCTCCACACTGCTCTGAGTTCACCTGCAGGGTAAGACCCAGCGGCGTTTAGCAGTGACAGAGGTTGGCACGAGGTCGATATGTACCCAGGAAGGGCAGGGATGAGACCTGCTGCCTTCCCCAGGAAAGGCACCAGCCAGCCCTTTCTCCTGCAGGATCAGTGCATCTCTTCCAGCTCCATCGGGCAAACACTTCTCTGCAAACATCTGCACAGTCACTGCATGCCTATCTCCAGCCAGAAGCCAAAGAGGGATGGTGATCCCCATGGGCACATCCCACCCTCTGATAAAATGCTTGGCTTCACATCAGGCAGCTCTCCCAGACGTCTCCAGGATGCTCACCTCTCCCAGCTGGCTCTCCGGAGGGGTGTTTTTCAGCTTCTGTGACCGAGAGGTCCTTTTTTCCAGCAAAACAAATGCATAACGGGTCTCAGTATCCACTTCCCATAAACAAACAGCATGTGTGACTAGCCAGCGTTGAGCCTGAGCTGTGGCTTTTGTGCAAAAGGAGCGCTGGGGCATTTCAATACGCCCCACCAAGTCCAAATGTTATAAAAGCAGCAGGAGAGAGTGGAAAGCAGTTCACATTTCAACAAACCCACAGACTTCCATCTTCCCCATCATCATATTATTATCATTATTATTGCTATTATTGTAAATAAAACAGTAAAACCCCACGCCAAGTCTTACAGAGGGGAGCAGCAATTTCTTGCAGAGGCGGTAGGAAGTTGGGGAGGTCATGCAGGAACCACTGCATGTAGTAAGAGCCACGATCCTCCCAGGCTGTCATCCAGCTCTGAGAACATCTAGTTGGAGATGGTTCAGAGGGTGGACGGAGCCTTTTCTCCCTTCACTGGCAGTTTATAGCCAGAATGGGCCCTGGGAGGAAGTCCTTCTGGAAACCCACCTCCCTCCCATCTCTCCTGTCTCTACCTCCCAGCAAAAGGCGAGTCTGTGGTAGAGCTGGAAATGGGTCCAAGATGTTGCACTGCCAAGTGTTTGCCTCAACCATGGAGCTTGCGGAGGAAGATTGCCGCAGGTGGGCGAAGGGCTGTGTTTGATGGGTGCAGTCACCCACAGAGCAGCAATGGGGTCTGCTCTCAACAGGCAGAGGGGAAGGTCAGTTCCCAAAGCTGCCGGCCTGAGGCAAAGCGATTGAGGGATTCAAGCATTTAAGAGATTTTCTGCAAAGGTTTTCACTTTGATTGACCTTTAAAAGGCCAATTCTGTTGCTTTAGTAGTTAAAGCTGATCAGTGGGGGACATCGTTAGCACTTACTTTTTTTTTTTTTTTAATCCCATGGTTTTCCAAAATGACAGTTAATGCTCTAATCCCAGCCTCACCTAAACCGTCTGGAAAAAACAAGTTAGTGACTCAGGACTTACTTTTTTTCATGCGTGTGCTCTTGGTCCAGCTTCCCTCCATCCCCTTGGCCCTGCAGAGCCACAAACACGGACCCCTCATCCAGTGTCCCCTTTTCACCAGCAGACCATGCACCAGGCTCACGTCCAGTGCTTGCTGGATCCCAAACCACCACTCCTGAAGCACAGGCCCTCCATGATTCCCTCTCCTCCTCACCAGCCTCCAAAATCACTATCTTGCCAGACCGGTTCAATACAGTGCCAGGAGCTGTGTCCTGGTGATGGTGGCACTGCTCCTCAGAGGAATGGATTGTAGGGCAGGAGTAACCGATGCCTCTTGATCAAGCATTTAATGTATTTCTCACTTGCAGCACATTAAAACATGATGAGCCAGTATATGGGACCCAGAGACTTCACCACTTTCTGTGCCAGGGCTTCCCCACATGAACTTGCTGGTTGCCCCCAACATTTAAGTATGGTGGTAACATTGGTTGATGTGTTCTGAGATGCAGAAGAAGAACCACATCTTCATCCTCTGCTCTTTGTACTCTGATAAGCACCTTGAAAAAGCCTTGAAACTTCAACTCCAAATCCTTCACCTCCCCTGCCTCTTGCCACACCCTGGTGGAATGAACCATCTCTTGGCTGATGGAGGTATCTACGCAAAATCCTCCTCGTAACATCAGCCAGCATGGCTTTGTAGGGTTCAAAACAAAATTGGTAGCAGGGCTCTGGTCCTTTTATCAAAGCCTGTCATTCCCTGTCGAGGATGTTTGTGCTGTATTTGAGGCCAACTCCACCCTGAGGATGGTGCAAGGCACCTGGCAGCATTGTGGTGTTGGCCTGAGCCATGGGAGATGCGGGCTCACAGATATTTCTGAATTTCAGGGGTGTCCATGCTGAGTTCCTGCCTCATGGCACATGCCCTTCACCCAGGTCACTGCTGCTTCCAGCCACCTGGAAGCAGTTGGTGGCCAAAACTTGGGGACTTGTGTCCCTCTGACATGGACTTCGTTGGTTTGGTGACAGCACCAGGTCCCACACAGTGGGAAAGGATAAGATGTGGTCTCACTGGGTATGAGGGAGGATAAAAGACAGCAGCAAAATTGAGCCAGACCACGGGCTCACCTGGCCCAGTGGCCAACTGCAGCTGCCAAAGGAAGAGCGTGAAAACCAGCCAGCACATGGTGATAGTTTCCAGATTACTCTTCCTGCTCTTCTCATCTCAGGTTTTCCACAGAAGTGGTGCCTTCATTTAATTTACCACATCTGATATCTTTTCTTCCTTGATTTTTTTCCCAGTTACTCCCATGTAACCTCCTGGCATTCACAACATCCTGCAGAAAAGAGTCATCAACTTAACCATCTGTTGCATGCTCTGTCTATTTGGAGGCCATCACCTGTTACATCCTATTTTTCATCCTGGAGAAGACTCTGAAAGGTCAATCCATCTTCTCCGAGAGCATCATGATTTTGTAGACCACCCTCATACTGGTCGGTACTGTCAGTCTGTCTTTGTATGTATGTTTATACATAAAAAGGGGAGGAAAGATTCCTTCCTTATAGCCTAAAATGCTCCAAAAATAGCTACTGCCATCCTACTGGTTTGTTCACGTTGTACGTCTGCTAATGAATTAAGGCTTTTATAGACTAAAAGGGCAGAAGTATTGCCACCAAGTAAATTACCTTATCTTCCCCAGCTGAGAGGCAGTGTAAAGAGAGCACAGAGAAGAGGTGAGCTGTGGAAAATCATACAAAAGATGTATTGATTTCTTTTTTTTTATTCCCCTTCCCTCTTCCCACCTCCCAGCTGGTGCCAAAGAGGAGATAAGAGCTGCCTGGACTTCTAAGGGGATGAGTCATCTTCTTTTGAGCCCCTGTGACTTGACTTTAAAAAGTCAATGAAAGAAAAGCCTCAGCAAAGTGAAAACTGGAAGATCCACCAACCCAGTGCAAAGGAGGAACTATCCAAGGAAGGTCTGTTAATGGGAGCAGGAAGGGGAGGTAAAGAGTTTTGTGTGCAGAAGTAGTTTAAAACCTGGCTCTGCCCCAGACTCCTGCTCTAGCCCTGGGCCATCCTGGTGGGGTGAGACATCCCCTTAACACCCTGTAATCTTGTCTTTCTGCAGCCTGAAAGGATGGGGTTTGAACTAAAGCCCCACACAGCTCTGCCCCTCCTGAGCAGGACACGGGTGTTTTCTGCACTAGCTGCAAATGAAAAATGCACACAGCAGGTTCATGATGGAAAAGCAGCCACCCCAGCCCGAGCATCCCCTGCAAGGTGGCAAGAGCCCCGTGCACGGGTGCTACGTGCCCTTGTGGCAGGAGTAAAACAGAAGGGAGGTGACTGAGAAATTTTTAGGTCATTTCACATAACGAGAGGAGCTTGCAATGATTTCCAGGGCAGGGAGCCTGCGGAAGAGGCCGCCCGCAGAGAGGACACAGAAAGGACGTTTGTTCCCTTTGCTTTCATCCTCCATCGCTTCAAAGCCTCCCAATCATCAGTTCGGTGGCAGGCCTGACTCATGGGTGGCTTCAAGGAGGCATTTTTCCCCGCAAGACCCCTCTGAGGGCTCTGGTGACTCATGGGGGCCTTTGGGCATGCTGACTGCCTGTCCTGCTCTGCCCCTCGGGAAGGGCAAGGGAAGGATGCTGCCTTCAGCCTGCATCCCTCATGCCACCCCGGTCCATGCATTGCCCAGTGACCTCAGTTGCTGGTCCTTTCCCAGTGGACTCAAGACTCACGGCTGCTTTGGACATCCTGTTACCAATTCTTCACAAGTCTCATCTCTTCTCCCTCGACAGCTGCCCAAAGCAAAGCGCTAGACACAATCGATCCTTGCCCAAAATCACCCTACCCCCTGCTGTACCACTCGTTGGTGGTTTGGTCGTGGCTCCTTGTTGGCTGTCCTTGGCTTTCCCAAGCCCCAGGGCTCAGCCCTGCAGCCTTCTGGTTTCACAGGGTTCAGCATGTCTTTGCCGCTGGATTTTTGCCTGTATGTATATAAGTGTGCATGTCGTGATACAGACAGCTCCAGGTATAGGACGATGTGACATTTCCACCCCCTCCCGAGAGCTGTGCATCACTTGGAGTAATCAAGCTTCCAGGGTGCTCCCCAAGGAAACTTGATGGCTTCGTCTCTCCTTGTGCAGGATGTAGCACCAGGATTTCTCTACCATACATTGTCCAAACCCTGCTGTTGACACTGGGTCCTAGACCAAACAGGACAGTTATAGGATATCCACTGTAAATTAGGAATCTGTCTCATACACAGACATGCCAACATTTTACGTTGTGGTTTCAGGGGATGCTCTAATCCATTTCCAAAGCACAGTACTGAAATCCCCGTACAGGTGACAGAAAGGGGTGGAAAGCTCAGATGGCCTCAGGGGCTGATCCCATCCCCCAGGTTAGCTATCTAAATAATATACACTGAACCAGGGCCTTAATCACAGATTTCCTAGCAGTGCTCATTATCACAGCATCAGAGTATGTCACAACCCATTAATTAACTAATCTTTGCATCCTTTGAGTACATTATCCCTACTTACAAATGGAGAATTGAGGTTCAAAGAGCTTAAAACCAAAAGTTTCCAGGAATGCTTATTGCTCCATATCACGCATGATCTGGAGCGCTTGCCAGCGCTGGCAGAGTGCTAAGCGATGCACAGTGGAGGCGGTGCCTTCTTCCACTCCTTGTGGTACCAATTATTATATTTCCCATTTCTCCACTTTTCCATTTTTCTTTCTGACCTTTTTTTCCATCCACTGCTTAGCCTGCATTAGGTCTCTTAGAAAAAAAATCCCCTGCGTCCTGCATCCTTATGGCATTTGTGGCCTTTAGGCTTGTGTTGAAACATGGGACGTGGCAGGTCCTGATTGATCCAGGTCCACCAGTGGTCATAGCTGTGACCTGTGACGTGCTCAGCCCTCACTCCTGCTAAGGTGCTTGACTCTCTTCACATTAAGACTTGCCTTAGCCCTGGGTCATTTAAAATCATTGGCATTTAAAACCATTCCCTGATGTGGCAGAGAGGAGGGAAGAGGAGAAGTTTGCAGCCTGCCTCCATGCACAGCCATCAGGAGGGTGGATGCATGCCAGCCCAGGGCAGCCCAGGGCCACCTGCCCCTCATAGTGCTTCAGACCATTGGTCTGAAACAGCATGAGACAGTTGCCTCTACCATCTCCAGATCTTCCCACCACTCCTCACAGCTGGCCCTGACGTGTCTCCTCAGCAGGCTGGTTGCTGGAAGCCAAAACTTGCCTCCTTGCAGACTTCATGGAGTGCTATTACTACCTTAGGAAAAGCAGTCTGAGAGATGGCAATGCCATCTTCTGATAGATGCCAAGAATACAACAGTGAACCTCTTTATGTCTGCCTGTTTCTACATACCATCTGCCACACTCACAGGTAAGAGAAGTCCTATAGAGGAGTAACGCCTTTGGCTATGAAATGAGACCTCCAACTGCTGTGTATCAGCAGAGCTGCTCCAAGCTGCCCCCATTTATCTGAGCATCCCTTCCYCAGGTGATTTTACATCCCATGAAGGTGGTGTTATCCAATAGCAATCATCAGCTATACAGCTTCAATTGACTATGAAATGGAGAAATTCCCAAATGGGAGTGCAATCTGTGAAGCACTTTTTGATGGATGTTTAATGTGAATATTGACTGTCTGGGCTTTTCTGCCTAATAAGTGGAGTGGATTTATGTGAAGGCTCATTGTTCAGCTTTCAGTGTCATAAGGCAGCTCTGTTTTGATTATGGTGATTTATTCTGCTCTGCTGCACTATCTGTAACAGCTTATAACTGATTCAATTCCCTATTACCTCCCCCCCMAAAAAAATCCAGCTGCATTTGGGACTTCATAGGTTTTTCAGAAAARCATGAAAAAAATCCATTGTGATAATTTTCTCTGACCTGCTGGTTAGCCTAGCCCATGAGCRTTGTGCACTAATTCCCACCTCAGATCCAATAACTGTGATCAAACAAGAATCCCTCCTTTTGAAACGCAGCCCGCCTCAGTACAAATATCGCTAGCGATGGAGAATGCAACACAGCCTTTTTCTGCTGCTCCTATGATCAATTACCCTCATTGTTAAAAAAATTGCATCCTTTTCTGGTCTGATTTGTCTAGCTCAAACTTCCAGCCACTCACTCTTGTTATACTTTTGTCTGCAGGACCAGAAAGCCTCTGTCATCGATTCTGTTCTCCTTGCAGACATTCATGAGCTAGCATAAAGTCACTCCTTAATCTTCTCTTTGTTAAGCTAAACACAGTGAGATCCTGGAGCTTCTCACAGGTTCCCAATCCTTTAAGCATTTTCTTGGCTCTTCCCTGAAGCTTCTCCAGTCAACTGTTAATCCCAGTCTGGACATAGTCTTCCTGCAAGTTTTGCAGTGTTGCCAAAAGCAGAGGTGATACAGCCTCCTTCTTCTCACTGAAGCATCCATTGTTTATAAGGCCAAGGATGGCATAAGCCTATTTAGCCCCAGGCAGAGAGCTCCTGTTCAGCTAACTATCTATCTGTTGTGTCTATTAGGACTTTTGCAACCTCTGCTTCTTGGAAAACAGTCTTGCATCCTGTAAGTATGGACAGATCCCAGGACCTGGAGCTCAGATCCTGCCCAGATCCTCAGGAGGTTTGACACCCAGTGTGTCAATTCGTGTTGAGTGGCTGTACTGGCTCTGGTCCTTCTATACACACTGTGTGGGCTACGTCTGCCGAGCCATTTGCTGGATCTCCAGATCCAGAAGTGCCCATGTCTCTAAACTGGAGTCCCACATTTGGATTCTGCTCCTCCATGAATACTAGACCAGCAGAGAAGACCACAGTCCTGATGCACCACCCGCTGCTGTGCAGACATGCACACTAGCCCAGACCGAGTCCTGCGCAGGAGCATCTTCTCATAAAAGTGAGAAGTAGCCAGCATTTAATTCCTCTTAGCCAGTAAGTTAAACTGGCTGCGAATGAGCCTTCTCCCCATTTCACCCTCGCCACCCCAGCCCTGGCACCGCTATAGACAGCGAGTTAAACCTCTTGCAAAACTGCCCTTCCTTGCCAAGTCTGGATGAACCAGGCAGTGAGTGACAGTGCTCCCATTCAGCTGTCACACACCAGATGAGACCATCTTCTGCAACATTGCCAGAGAGCTTTTTTCCATAAGGGTTCAAGTGTTTTAAATCCTTGGTACACATTTGGTACCTTCGTATTTTAAGAGACCATCAGGAATGTGGGTCAGAGATTCACCATGGATGTAGAGGAAAGCAGTGAATTTTTGATGCAGGAATAGCACTTGTTGTCTGGACTAGCTTAACAAGAAGTCTGGACATCAGTCTATGGTTCATAAAATGAGGACTCAAACCCACTTGAGAGCAGAAAGAGCACTCAGCCTACTTTTGCACATCATCACATACAGAGGTGGTTCCCAGGTTTCCAGTCTGTTATCCTTCTTTCTTTATTTCTCAGTCCAGGATCGATGGCAAGCCAGCAGACATATCATTACCAGAATCCATCCATTTACCACCTTAAAATATTGGTATTCTTGCTTTCTTCTTGTCTTCCAGAAGCTTCAAGACTTAAGGAAAACAAGCTCAAAAGTGAGGGCTCACTTGATCAATTTTTTGCCACCTGAAAGGTAGGAATATAGTTTAAACTAGTGTAAACTCCCTCTCTAGTCACTGGAGGGAGATCAGCACCTTCAGGAGAGATGGGTAAGTCTGGGTGAGATGAGGTCGGGTCTGGGAAGCATCCTGCCCAGCGCCTTTAAAACTCTTCCAGACGTTCCTCACCTGGTGGTGGGTATAAGGTGCCTTCACCAGCAGATGAAATCTCTTACATATTCCACTTCCCAAGCCACCGCTTGGACAGGACGCATTTCCCCATCTATTGCAGATGAGGTAGTCAGCCCCTTGGAAAGCAATCTTCCTGAGGAGACATCTTTTCCTCTCCTTCAGTCACTAGACTTGGCAAAGAGTTTCAAAATGTGGCTCCCATGTGATTTTTTAACAAGTTAGATTAGGCCAGAGATTTCAAAGAGCTTAGCTCCTGTTAGAAACCCCCCACAAAAAAAGCGCCAGATTTGTTCCTGACCATGAGGCATCTAGCAAATCCCACTGTGACATGAAGAGCCAGATCTTCAAAAGGGCTGGTTGAAATCCGGCCCTTATTCACCCCGGGGCTTTTCTCTCTTCATCCAAAAGGAGAATGCTGCTTCAGATCACCGAGGTGTTTCGAGGCCAGACTCACTAATATCCATGGGCAGCATTTCAGTGGAGGAAGGCAAGGCAGATAAGATATTTGGCTAGACAGATGGAATGATTTTCCACTTCTCTATTACAGTCCTTGTAGAGATGACAAAAGGATTTTGCTCTGAGCAAGAAATATTCCTCGCAGCACCTTTCCTTTCAAGGTTGGTGGGAACTTGGCAATACCATGACAAGACGTCTCCTGAGCGCCATCCCAAACCAGGCAGAGTTTCCATGCATTTAACAACCATCAGCGCATCMCTTCTCAGGCAACATCTCCAGTTTCCCTTCCCTGTTAACTTTTATCAAGCACCATGCTGAAAGTAAAGTGAAGGAGGTCYGCTGCGTTAGGACCTGCAACGTGGAGACCTTCTGTTCCTGCTTGTTGCGAGCCTGTCATGGGCTAGCCAACTCCAGAGCATGACAAACCATCCCTTGGCCACCAAAAGGGCATCCTGCAGCATGTCAAGGCCATTCCTCTCACTGAACGGGATGGGAAGAGAAAAAGACCTGTCTCAGGAAACAAAAAATTGTTTTGTAATGCTCCAATTAAGCTAGGGGTTGATGGAAGGCAATCAAAAATCACTCCGTTTCAAGGATTTGATTATGGATTGTGATTTCACCCCTGAAGAGCTGCTTTAATGAATTCTTAAACAATTGTTGAGGAGACCAAGAAGTTGATCTGTGCCACGTAAACATGGATTTTATACACAGAGCAAGCACAAATACCTATAGTTCAGGCTGCCTGACACTTTCCACTACAAGAGCTTATTTGCAGTAGCTTATAACTTTGCAAAGCTGAAACCAGATAGTCTAAAATTTTCTACACAGGATGCTTTACCTCAGATTGACCTCATCTACAGAAATTGTTCAGCTATTTCCAAGAACAAGGTTAAGAGAGTATCTACTGGTTTGCCTGTATTCATCAATTTGTGGTAAGGCTTTTGTTCTGGAAATTCTTTTGCCGTGGTACTCTGCAATAGAGAGTAAATGGAAAAAGCAGTGTGTGATCACCAGTTAGAATTTGCATTGTATGTACAGTGGAGGGGAGGATGCAGATTACACAGCCAGCCTTGCAGGCAGCATTTCCCAGCTTTGTGCTTTACAACCTTAACGCTGTTTCATCTGGTGTTTATGTCAGGTTTTATTTTTGTTGGGAGAGGTGGAAGGGGAAAGCAAGGAGTCCTGTGTAACACTTATAAGCCCTCCTGCTGATGTCGGTCTCATGGTCTACAGGGACTGCTCTACTCCTGACCTCTAAAGGAGTTACCTTTTAAGATAAAATCTTAGTCCTTTGTTTTGGCAAGTCTAAAATTGCTTTCTGGCTTTAGCTTCTTTGCAGCGTGCTGGGGGTCAGAAAGTTACCCGGTGTGGGGAGCCAGGTATCAACCATGTGCTCGGCAGCAGCACAGGACAGGTTTTCATGGCAAGCCGGGATGTGCATTAGCAACCGGAGCCAAGGTGGATGTGGATGTCCATGCTGGCAGTACTACTTGCCCCTCTTTGCCCAAAAAGCCTGCCAGCAGTTGGTGTTCAGGAGCCAGTTTTTATCCTGGCGGCCAGCCATCTCCAGTCCTTGTGTCAAACTGTCATAGTGCTGTTTTGATAGTGTTTTGCCTTCCCTGTCTACCAGGTCCTAAACACCAGCCTGGTTTTGGGTCTTCCATGCTCTCTGCATAGAAAAGCGTGAATCTGAAAGCCTGCTGCTGGTTTTCTGTCCCTGCTCCCTGCTTTTTGACTCATTCTAACTTTCTGCTGGACAGTTTTGCACATCAGCAGCAGTTGCCCAGTCTGCTAAACAGGGATACGAGTTTTGCCGAGGTCTACTGAATACTTCTCCTAAGCCCTCAGTATCCTGCCACTCACACCACTGATATTTATGCTGCAAAGTAGAGAGGCAGGCAGGATTTTAATGGAAACAGCCTCTAATCCATCTGCATGAGGATTTCCAGCTCTGTATTATTCAGCAGACCAGCTCTCCCTACCACGGGCAGCCCAATACTCAGCACCTCCCGTGCAGAAGCTGAAAGCTAGAATAACTCTCCCAGCTGGCCAAATGCCAAGAAATAGGGCATTTGTAACAGGAACAGAGAGGAAAAACTGCTCCTGTCAGAAACAATCCAGCTGCCCTTCCCATCTTCAGCGTAGCAAGGGTTTCAACAGCAAAATGAAGGTAGGCGCCCAGAATGAAGTCGCCAGCGATGCCTTGCCACGAGTAATTCTCTGTATTACTCAGCAGTGATAAAGCTCTCAGCAAATGACAGCAGAAGACAGCCCAGTGCAAGGAGCTGTGGGTTAATCCATGGTGGCTCTGGAGCAACTGGTCCTCCCTGGGGTGGAGACAGGACAAGGTGCCATGCCACTGCTACCTCAGTGTACCAGGGATTGGAGATGCTGGTGATGCATGAGATGGATTTTCAGCTGTGAATGCCTAGGATCAGGGGAAGATGTTTGGTCCAGAAGAATCCACAGGCTACCCACCCTGTGTCCCTAATGACACGGCTCCCAAACCCTGGATATCTTATGGATTCAGCCTCCCAAGAGGAGTTCATCACACCCTTTCTCTCCTCGGAGGTGCCCAGCAGATCAGCTTGGAGTTGGCACACCTTTGCAATGGGCAAGGGGAGATGGGTCCATGGGTCTGAGCCAGCCATTTACCCCAAAGGGTTTCATGCTTATCTGCAGCTACTGAAAGAGTCCCATTAGTTTCTGTGGATCAGCCCTACCCTGTGTCCTCTGTGTGAGTGCCAAATATGCTCACAAGCTACTGAAGCAGTCTTAAGAAGGATGCTGCAGACATCTCAGCATCTGCCATCCCTTCTTTCTTGTTTGAGAGACAAGCTCCCAGAGAGCCACCCAAGTAATAGAAGCAGAAAAAGTCAGAGCCATCTCTGGCAAGCAGTGCCCACTTTCGGGTCTCACTGTAACCTGGACTATCTCCACTTCGAACATCACCAAACTCAGCTAATGTCCTAAACTCCAAACTGCTGGAGGCTGAGACAGTTTTTGAGGGCATACCACTTCATGCTGGCCCTGTCCTGCAAGCCTTTTCAGAGCATCAGTCTTAGCCATCCAGTGGGACAGTGGATAGGCAAGCTCTTTGGTCTGACCCAGGACACTTGTTCTCATCAGAGAGGCCAGCACTGAGCTCTTCTTGTGCCAAAAATGCCCAACCAACCCACCTACAGAGGAACCATTGTTACAGGGCAGCTCTACAGGCTTGGACAGATAGCTGAGCATTTTGGATGCTATTCAGAAGAAAGCTTTTTTCCTGGTATCACACATTACAGCTAATTCAGTGGCGCTTTTTCCTATGAAGCACTTACAAAAACAGCAATGACAAAAGATATTCCAACCCAGCCATTTCAAAATCCTGTACTCTCGCTGCTATTAAATGAATGTCTGAAAGGTCTGAATTGTATAAAGTAAAGGGAATATGGAGACCAGATCCTCAGGTGGTGTAAGAGGGCAACCCTCCAAGGGAATCAAACGACTCTTACTGATTTTTAGCCCAACAAAGCGCCTTTAAAACTCAGCAGAGAAGATTGCATTGCTATTGATCAGATACCAGCTATCACCGACGCAGGGGGAGATTTGTGCTTCTTGGGATGCAACAGAACAGGCTCCCAGACCCTGCTGAGAGAAACAGCAATTTAATAAGTGTTGAAACATGCTGTCCACTGAAAGGAAATGGAATATTCATGCAGACTGTTGAGAAGCAGGACATGATTCCTACAGAGGCGAGGTTTCTTTGTGAGAAGAGGATTAGCAGCTGGAGTCCGAATCCCAGTGGCTCGGCTTTGGACCAGTAGCCCCTGTCTTTCACAAATCTCCCTGTAATGGAGAAGGAGTCACTTAAAATAACATTAGGGCAGCAGCATCCACACCAATTTGCCTGATAAAGCCTTTATCCTAATCTTAATAGGAGCTGACAATTGTTGTCATCATGTGTTAGCAGCTCTGAGCTGCAGCCCAAGACCTGCTGAAAGGACTAAGCTGCAGCTCCTGCAGGGTCTTTTACTGTGTTGGCAGTATGTACAAAATACAGACCGAGGGCCCGATTCATCTCTCTGTTTCTCCAGCGTCTTGCTTTTGCAGAGTCCCTGGAAGGATGATAGAGGCTGCAGGTGAGACCTCGCCAAGCTCACCTTGTCCTGGTGCAACTGCCTGTGCAGGCAGCGGCGAGGCTCCAGGTCTGGTGCAAAGCTTGCTCATGGGGACAAGGTTGTGCAAAGCCAGGAAAATTCTCCAGGAGTCTTCTGGGACCAGTTTGGCATCAAAATATCATTCAACAGGGACAGGGAAGGCCTGAGAGAAAGCCAAATCTATGTGGTAGGGCAGTGGATGCAGGTGCATCCGTGGGGCCACGGGGACAAAAAGAAAACGCAGGAAAACAGGATGGCTCCTGCTCTGCAAATGAATCTCTGCAGGTATAATGATGTGAACACTGATCTGTTCATGTTCTCCTATCACCTCTATTTCTGTCTCACAGCTCTGATAACTTCAGATATTTACAACACACCTATTCATTTGTCTCAGCGTTCTTTCTAGGCTGCAATTGCAGGTAGACATCTGAAAGTAGGTCATATTAATCTAAATGTGGACAAATGAATCTTACCCTAAGTGACAACTTCTGTCATGTGCAATTCATCCTTCTCCCCTTTTTGTCTCAAACAGAGTAAGTTTGTGCATCCAGAAGACAGTGTTATTCTGTAGGAATTGTTTAATTTTTTTGTTTTGTTTTTTTCTGGCTGTCACTATAGATGTCATAGACAGAGACCTGCATCAGAAAAGCGTGCTGTCTGATGTCCACAGGCCATAGTAGGTAGACCACAAAAACATCCCAATTCTACAGTATTTTCAGCCAAACTGAAAACTTGATGACAAGCCTAAGGGCGGTTCTCAAAAGACTTAGGGGGTCGGCTAAGCTCCACAGTCCATCTGGAGACCACTGCTCTACATGGTCCTGGCTGTACCTATCTCCTGGCTGGTAAGAGATCAGATGTGCCAATGACTTAGCTGAGAAGACCTAGACCTGTTTGGTTTTATTGATTCTGGCCTGGAAGTCCTATAGGCATTTATCAAGTGTCACACCAGGCCTTTTTTTTTTTTTCTTTTTTTTTTTTTTTTTTTTTTTTTTTTCTTTCCCAAATCCCCGCTGGAGGTGGCGGGAGGGCAGGAATCTGGGATGTTGTGAGCAGGACCCAGCAAATGGAGAGACCATGTGTAAGAGACCATGCACCCTGTCCCACCCCTCCTTCTCAGCTCTCAGTGGCAGGCTGTCCTGGAGGACACTAAACACAAGAGGAGAATGTTTTTCCCCCATCCCACTCAAGAAAGGTGCTGATTTTTGAGTCAAAAGCTCCCATGCACCTCTCCCAAGATGACTGCAAAGCTCCTTTCATACCTCGTTGCTTCTTGCCTCTGTGCAGAACTGGCAAAATGCTCAGGAAAGATGTAGCATTATTCCCGTCACCCTCTTAAAAAGACCTTTGGTAGCAAATATTTCCACTCTGTCTTGTCCTCTGTTGAAAGATTAATGGCTTAATTTTGCAGCTGTCCCACCGTCTGGCTCCCAGCCCTCCTCCTTTTAGGACAAAAAACAATTCATGTTTTTTTGCTGTGACATTTCCAGGCATTTTCCTGCCTATGAAAACTGAAAAGTGACCAGCACAGATTTAATTGTGCTGGTGGGCAAGTCTTACATAAAGGCTTAAACTGTCTTCACACTGTGCTTCAAAAGGCTTTGTGGGGGGGCACAGTGGGCTTTGCAAAGTGTACTTAAGAGCTTAGTGCTCACTACCCTATTACTGTAGCAAGGGGCAACATCTGGCTTTGCATCATAGCGTGCTCAGAAAACTTTTCCAGGTTAATTTTCTTTTTTCTCTGAATTGCTCCCTAAAATCATTGATGGTAGATGCTGTGCAGGACACAGGCGTTACTGCTCTTCAGGATTTTATGGCAACTGCTTTCTGCCTCTTCCCTGCACACTGTTTCTGCTATCATTCAGGTGTTTCTCTAATTGCAGAAATAAGCTATTATCGCATATGTCCTCTTCAAACTGCATAAACAAGATGCGATAATGCTTCAACTCCCTTGTTTCTAAACGGACATATATGAAGTGAAGCAGAGGTGCACTCGGGTCCTTTTTAGGACTTTTCAATAAAATAGACCCAAGCAGATTGTGTGCTGGGAAAGACAGTGCCATCAGCAGTAAAAAAAGCAGAAGTCTGACCCACCCTCCTCTCCCAAATCACCGGCTTTAGGTTAAACTTTTTTTAGCAAGACCCAGAATGTGTGCTTCTTATCAGCCTGCTTACGTTCAAGGTGCTCGAGGTCTCGCTTTTCAGCTTTCCTCCATAATTACAAGAGTTTTTACAAATGAGTTTTAGAGAGGGAAAAAAAAAATAGCATAATCACGTAACTCCTGGAATTGGGACTTTAAAAGTGCATCAACTGCTGCAATATTTGTGATAAACAGTATTGCCAGCTGAAGGACTGTTATAAAACTTTGGACATAAGGAACTTATGTCCAAACATAAACTTATGTCCAACACAACCTTTGGATCACCCATTTTTCCACGGGTGATCTTTGTCGCATGACCATGTGCAAATAGGTTTGACACAAGCCCTTGAATTCGGAAAACCGATTGTTCCAGTTAAAACACACAACCTCAGTACATTGCCCCAGTACCTTCCCCCTTTTCCTGTGCCTCACGGCATCCATACCTGCCCTTTGGTTAGTACCTGGCCAAGTGGGACACACGCACTCAGTGCTTTCTCCCAGAGGCTGTGTTTTACTCATGCATTTGTATTTTTATGTAATTTTTAATTATAGTTTTAAATTAAATTAAGAGTATTGTGGTGTCCAGATGGCCAGATGGGCTGCTCTTCCCAGCTGCCAGGGATGGATGGACATGGAGCTGCAGAAAAGCAAAGGGACCCTGGCACTTTCTTGGAGGCCGATGCTCTTTGCACCACTCCGAGCTCCCCAGCGCTGGAGACTTTACCACAATCCTCCCGGCAGAAACCAGGAACTGCAGACATGCCATGGCAGGGGAGTGCAGTTCATAGCAGCAGATCAGATAAGACATATCTCCATACCTTCCCATCACATCTCCACCCTGAGACATGCACACATTCTGCTGTGCAGCAGGGCATGCTAGGTGCTGCAGATTGCTTATCGGAGGGGTTTGCCAACCTTTGGAGGGCAAGAAGGAACAACCCAAGGCAGGGAAAGCTGTGCACGCTCACGGCATGACATGTCAAACACTTTACGGTGGGCTGGCAGAGCTTGCGGCCAGGCTGACACGCAAGGGAGGAGGACGAGGCAACGGGGGTGGGATTGGAGAGGCAGCCCTACTCATGAGAAATACTTTGCTCCAGATTATGCTCTGTTTTGGTAATTGCATGCAAAAGTCTGGGTGTTAAGGCAGGCTGCAACCAAATTAAAACCAGCCGATGGGGATGCATCTTTTTTGGCAGCTTTCTGTGCATGTAGAGGAAAGGTAGGACAGGGCTTGGGAAGACTCAATTACCGCTGTGGTTATTAAAAACAATGCTGCTTATTTAACACACTCCTGCAAGATATCAGATTTTCTACCCCACAGCGCTTTGATGGACAGGTAGGATGATCTAAAATGAACATGGCACACGTTAAAGGGATTCAAAGCCCTTGACTGACCTCAGCTTGYGTCAACAGATGGGAAACATTTGCAAGGAAGGTGTGGTGCCCAAGGGACCAGTGCACTCTCATCGTACCTATCAGTCACCCATTATTAAACCCCAAGACCTCACCAATGAAGTCTACAGAAGAAACAAGACCGTGGCAGAATATATTGCTGATACAAGGCAGCCTAGATGATATGGTGAGAAGGACATGAGCAATCAGTGAGCATGATAACACCATCCAAAGTATAATCTGTACAGAGGTTCACAGTGTGATGATGAAGATGGTGTGGTTTTTGGATGCATAAGCCAGGGATTTTGCAAGGAGAGGTCCAAATATCATGTCTGTATGTAGCAGTAGGGCCACTGTGACTGGGACACTGCATCTTGTTCTGGTATTTACATTGAAAGCAAGAGCAGAGAGAGATGAATGATTGGAAAGTCCGAGTTAACTGAAGAGGACCCGGGAGTTCAAGTTGTTTTGTTATGAAAGAGGAAGGCCAAGGGGTGGCTGGAGCACAGTCTGCGAGACCCCTCATTAAGTGCAGAAATCTGGCATCACTTTTCGGTCTGTCAGACAAAGAGATAACAAGATGCTGAGGCTGGATGTTAAAGCAGGACAAAATCAAACAAGAAATTACATCTGGTTGCTCTTTTACTAGGAAGGGTAAATAAAAGTGGAACAACTTATCAATGGCTGTGCTGCATTGTCCATTGCTSGAAAAGACTTTAAAAAACAGTCCTAGGTGCGTTTTCTTCTTTTCCCTAAAATCTACTCTCATCCCATTAAATAGGAGGGAGACAATGTCTTCCTGACCTAACAAGAAATTGCCGAATTCTCCATGTGAGCTGCAGGGCAGTTCCCACATCCACTGAAAAACCCAGAGAGGGAGGGAGCTGCAGAAGTACCTTCTAGGCAAGAAGTTGCAACAGCTCCCTGGGGTCCCTTCTTTTCTTTTGCAGGATGGAGATGCACTGAGCCCACCCTTCTGTCCCTGGGCTGCTGGTTAGCTGTGCACATGTTCATCCTTTCTCCCTTCTGGGGAAGAGCTTGTAACCCTTCCCTGGTCCCCGAGGGGCATTGGCAAATTCAGTAGCGAGCAGTGCCACCTTGGGAATCCAGATAGAAGGTAAGTAGCTCTTCTTGCCTTGCAGTCCCTATGAGGATCATCAGGTGATGGAAACACTGTCCTTTCAGGGCCTTTCCCGAATYCCCTTCTGCTTTTCTGAGGATAAGGGAGTTCACCAACACCCTCTCCTCTCTCTAACAGCAAGGGGGACAACCCAGGAGACTTCACAGGGCTCAGCGTAGCAAAGGGAAGCCAATGTCTGCAGGGAGCAGATGCCTAGGAATAACCCAGTCACAGTCCTGTGCTGTCAGGTGCTTTCCCACAAAAGAGCAGGTCCTCCTGTGTCTATGATTAGATATGATAGTAGCAATAGTGATGAAAATGTACAGTTAAAAAAAAAGAGAGAAAGAAAATACAGCAGCCCCTAAAATAAATGAGCCATTAAATAGGTGACGATCATTTCCAGAGAAGTTTCAAATATTTAATTAGAACAAACTGGGGGAAAAAAAGGTAAAAATAAAACACCTGTCTGGCCTCCAGACCAGCTCCCAATGCCACTGCTCCACACCACTGGGGACAAAAACAGTACCTTTCTCTCCAAGAGGGTGGGGATAAAAGGGATGAGCCCAAAAGGAATGAACAGATCCAACTCCGGGTCCCCGTATCAGCTTCTCTCTACAGGGAACATGGTGAAGAAGAGATCCTGGAGAGGGTTTCCAGCAAATGATGATGTGAATTACTTGGGTCAGGACTAAGTCGGTGAGACAAGGACTGCTCTTTGCTCTCTGCAAGGGCACTGGGTAACACCACCACAGGGGACTGGCCCTGTTCTTCTTCACGTAATTGATCCACTGAAGCATTAAAGCCTTTTCGCCATCCTTCTCCTGGCTGTATTGCCTTTTTAATCTCTCCCAGCTTACCCAGAGTGGTACCCAGCCTATGAGATAGGGAAAGGACAGTGTCTGGCTTTTTGCATTGCTCCTTGACCCAAGTTCAGCTCCACTCCAACTAGTCTAGAAAAACCGTGCTGCTCACCTGCGTTCCACCTCCTTGGGATAGTGGATGGGGTCCTGTCTGGTCCCATCCAACCCTATGAGGATATTCCTTTCTTGCTGGTGGAGACCAGCACTACCAGGAAAAGGGTGCTGACACAATTTCTAAAGTAATTAAGAACTGGGGGCCTCCAGTAAACCACCTGCAGTGGGTAGAGGAACTGGTTGCAGTGGGTAGAGTTCCCATCCAGAATGTTTTTCACTGAGCTGGTCTAAGAAGTAGGCCAGGACTTGCCTAAGGACAGATAAATCACCTCCCAGAGGTGCCAGTCACTCTCTATTGCCCAACCCTCGAGTCTAGGGGGCCATGCTACCTCTGATCTGTTAAGGTTAGGCAAGACAAATTGAACCCCAAGTTCTGGAAATGGTTTTTACATCATCCCACAGATGGTGTAAGCCACTGCTCAACCCAAAGCCCTCCCCAGTCACACATGCAAGAAGGGCTGGTTGTCCTCATAGTGACCATCACTGATTTGGACATGGTCATGATGAATTTTGGCAGCACTGTGATTGGTCATGTCCTGCCTCCTTGCCATGACCCCAGGAGCAATCCCAAGCAGACCAGTGTTCCTCCAATCCTGCTTGCTTTTTAGATCAATAAAAAGCAAAATCCAGGTGCCCATTTTTGGAAGACCATCCCCAGCCCCCACCAGATCACAGCAGTCTGCCTTCTCATTAACAGTTTGGACACCTCCAGAATGCTTTTTAAATGCAATTTATTTTCCCTTCAGATGAACACAGGTCTGAATATTGGAACAAGACGAGGAGGTTGGGAGGGAGCAAGGGGTGTATTCTGCAAGCAAATCCCCATTGGCTCTGGTTGTTATGTTAAATTGGGCTGCATCTGTCACATCTGATTAGATTGTGTTGTCCTTTTTTATCTCCCTGATCTGAGCTATGATTCTTTCTTTTTTATGTGACATTTCCTTGGCAATATAGCTGCTTAGATTATATATTCAGAATGTTTCCTAAACCGTAAAACATCCAGATTGCAAAGGGTATTTATTTGCACAGTTACGTTTTGCTTTGTTTTGTTTTGTTTCAGGTTTTTTTTTGGGGTTGCGTTTTGGGTTTTGGTTTTTTTTTGTGCTGATGCTGCTTGTAAAGAGGATCCATGAGGCTTTTTGCATTAAAAAGAATCAATGGGTTACATTTAGAGCAAGGCTATCTGTATCATACTTGGGCAAGGATGGGACTGTTCAGTTTCAAGAATAGTGTCTCTCTTCTGTTGACCTGATGTCAGGGCAGAGTAAATCCATAAAGACTTTTAGGTCAACAAACATTTAGGGGAGGCAAGAATCTCACCAAATGATCATATCTACACTTCACTTTGCTGGGAAGTCCTTTGACTATATCATCACTTGTACAAACCATGATTGCTGGGAATAGTGACAAAAACAGGGATCAGGGACTCATGTTTTTCAAGCTGTGGTATCTCCAAGACCCATCAGTTACACAGTGGGCTGAACTAGTAGCAGAAGAGACAGTACCCCAGCTAATTCCCTCTCCACTTGTGGATATGCCTGCAAGTCTGGGTGCAGACAGTGACAAACCTAATCATGCTATGCTCTGAGCTGGAAACAGGCTTGATGAGCCCAGGCCCATCATCCAGAAGACCTCAGCCACTGCACAGGTCCACTTAGCCTCATCTTGTGCCTTGACCATGAGCTAGATGCAATGCGTAGGGAGAAAGCATTTCCCACCAGCACCATGCATCACATTCTCCAGTTCTCCAGGTGGTCCATCCCTTTCATTGTCAGCCATCTCCAAAGGACCTTGCATGTCAGAGGCAATTAAAAGCAAATTAATAACGACAGAGATATTGACAAGTAGACATCGTGTGCTGGCTCCTCAGCTCTGTCAACAGATGTTACTCTTGGAGCATGGATAGAGTTACACTTATTATATCAGCTGAGACTTTCAATATATTTTTACTCTGAGACACTCCTCATCTATAGCTTTTATTTAATTAGATGGTTTCTTCCAGGCCTCTCTCTTCTTGCACATATTTTTTAACCTCGGACACCCTACCCAGCAAGGCCAACGCTGGACTGCTTGGTTAACTGACCAGTTGGGATTTGATGACTGAATCACTGTGGGATATGATTGGGAAAAGCCTTTTGGTCCCATTAAACGGCTCAGCTGAAGGAAACCTGGCCCATAAGATCCCCAAGGAGGACCGATGCTGGGGCTCCATAATCATGCAGAGAAGATGCTCAGCTGCAGGAACCCACCAGGTGAGGGGTCTCTTGGTGACATCTGTACTTCATCCTAGTGGCCCATGATAAATCAACACAAAGGATGGTGGAGGATCAGCCAGGGAAGGTTGTTATCAGGACAATGATGGACCCAAGTGGACCAAGTCCCCACACCGTCCCGCTCTCTCAGACCTGCAGACCCCAGGGCCAAATATTGCCCTGTGAAAAACATCTGACACATCTCTCCATCTCACCAAACCTGGTCACATCTTTGTGCCAACATAATCTTTCCTCATTTTCATCCATTATCAGCAGGGGCTGAAAGAGTCCTATTAAAAAGCAACTTTGTGCGTGTGTGTGTGTGTGTGCTCAGAAGATAAATATAATCACTGGGAATGATTGACTAAGAAACTCCTTTCTAGAGTCTGCTGATTATTCCTATGGAGGCGAAACCATGCTGATGAATTAGCAATGGATTATTAGAGTAGTCCTGTGTCCTGTCTGCAGGGCTAATTTTCCTGCTGAGGTAACGTGTGTTTACAAAGCCAAATATTCAACTGTCTTATCTTTGTCTCCTTGTTTGCAAGAAAATAATTCAAAGCTTCCTCACTAAACTGTGGTCATGGATAGGGGAATGATTGAAAGGCTGAGCTGGTTTGACAGACTGGGAAAAGAGGTTGTGTAAAGAATTGCATCTCAGCTCAAACACAAGACACCTATTAAATAAACCAACAACAAACACAGACAAACAAGCTCCCACAAAGCTCAAGTGCCAGCTTTGGCTCTTGTCTTTACCAAGGAGACCTTGAACATGTAGGTCAGAGATGTCACCTGGGCATTTGATACCCTGGCAAGGAACCCTAACGCCAGGAGGGTGGTTAACTCAGGTGCTAAGGCTGTTGGGAGCCCCATAACACAGCTAAGGAAACCAAGAGCAAGATTCATATGTAGGTGAGCCTTTGGGACCAAAGCAAGTAACATTTTCTTCTGAGAACAACAGGCTCATGCAACTATATTCCTCTGCTCTAGTTCTTCAAGAACAATGACACTGGTGGACCACAGACAACTAGCCATGAGTGGACAGGACCAGAATGACCAGGAGGACAAGGCTGGGTAGGGAAGGAGCTGAAGATTAATTTGGCAGTGTACGATATCCTTGTGGAGTCATGAAAAACAAGAGGGCAAAGCCCACAGCTGCCAAGTTCCTGCTCCCACACAGGCTTGAAATGGAGTTTCTGCCCCAGGACTGAGCAACCCCTGCTCCACCTCCGGGGATAAGCACATCAGGGGAAATTCAAATCTTTCCATTGGAAAGACCCTTTTTCTGAGCCATGTCTGGCTCTGAGCTCCCCATACCGGAATTGTTTAATGGATGTTGTGGGTGAGTTACTGAAATATTTTACAGAGGGKTTTTTTTTTCCCACTCAAAAAATTCTCTGCCTTTATAAGGTCCTAAATCAATGCTGAAGCCATTCAGACTCTTTTCTTGTCTTTCCAAAGYATGTTGAAAGCTTTTCAGGCTGTATCCCTCTCAATCTCAATTCTGTCATTGGTGTCTCAACACTTGAATGGGCTGTGCCATGTGTGACCACCTGGACCTATCCTCAGCAAAGCGGTTACATGGGACGGTGATGGGGCCAGACTCAATAGCTCAAATCACCTATGGCCTGGCATGTGTCTAAGTGCTAAATTCCCCCTTGGCATTTTCCCCCAGCCCAATCTCTCAGCTCTGGAGTTAGAGAAGGCTCCCCAAAACAGGAGGACAAATGACAAGACAAATGATAGAGAATATGATGTGGGGAATAGCTGCGTAATCCCATTCTGGATCTACCTGGGCTGGCTGTGTGGAAGCACCAGGGATCCAGGATGCCCCAAGCACTGAGTCAGGGGATGCACCCTCCCCTCACTAGCCCATGAACATGACAGTATTTGCATTTAGATGGGAACAGTTATGAACTCAAATGGCCTTTTGTCACCACACAGCTGCTGCACACAGCTGCTCCTTGATGCAAAAAGGTCCCTTATGGTTGTTACACATCAGGGCCCTGCAGTCCTTTGGTGTCTTCCCCCATTCATCTGAATAAAAGCACTGGGCGGAAGTGCCAGAGYGCAGCGAGATTTCCCTGCGGAGTCCTCCCATCGGTCTGTGATCCCCGCACAGCCGTGCTAACATGCCACAACACATTGGAGGGGGAGACTCTGCACACAGATTCAGACACCTAAACGTAAGCATTTCTGTGTGACCTGGGTGCTTGATTCAGTTGCCTAAATGTGACATATGACATGAAAGATGCTGTAGGTTATCCATAGGGCCACCATGCTACAAAGGTGCAAGTCTCCCGTGATCTGCAAGCCCTGTGTGGGCATCTCAGACACCCCTGGACGTCTCAAATGCTACTAGAGAGCTGTCTTTAATAAACTGAGTCAAGCCCCTAATAAACACACACTTGAGCTTGGAGAGCAATTCAGCTGAGCCTATGTCTGCTCCAGAGGGAGTAGAACTGCTCTCCAGACTCCTTGGACTATACTTAGTACTTCCATCAAATTACAACATGAGGTCCCATGCCTTGCTCCTAGGAGATGCCTGCAAGTACAGAGCTAAAGCCAGGGTGTGAATCTGGAGCTGAATCTCTCCTGGCGTGCTTTTGGCATGAAAAAAAAAATTATTGGTTTAAAATATTTCTTTTATGATATAGCAACAGAAACAGCCTTTTCTGTAATGCTCTGGGAAACTGGGGTGACATTGTGCAGAGAGAAAGCCCCCAGAAAGCGTAGCTGTGATCTCCCTAACCATCACATCACTCCCTTGATGTCAGCGGCCATGATCTCACATTTATCCACTGCGACGTCCAGAGGTTTCCAACGAGCTCTGTGACTCAACAGGACTGCAGGATTATTGCCCTCACCAAAAAAAATACTGATTCAGTGCAACTGAAGTGTATTGTTGAAACACAGTGGTTTGGGGGAGGACAATGACTCATGGGCATGTGGGAGCTCACACTGTCCACTCTTGGAGCTGGGGACGGGATAAAAGTTAAGCATCTAACACAGGACTTTATTAGGGCCCATGAACCCTGTGATTCCCCAGTGGCTGTAAAACAAATCCTTCACCTTGTGAATTCGGGAGGTTTACATTTCCAACTCAGAAGCTGTAAGGAGGTGGGCTAGACTTAACAGAGCCAATATTCAAGATATCTGGACTTCGGATGCTGAAAATCAGGGGTTAGTTACAAGACTGCAATAAAGATCTTATCTGAATGTTGAGATTTTTACGTATGCAAGTTCAGCTGAAATCCTTCTGAACCTGGATGCCTTTCCTTTCTGGAAACTGAAACATCTGTAATGGAAGATTTCCCCTCTCTAGGAAGTGCCCCCCTGCCCCATGCAGACGCACTGCCTATTTGTTTACCAACCTTATTTTAGAACTAATATTAACCAGTATTACTCTCTTGGCAGGGATGTTTTTTTCCCCCTCAATGGTGAAATTGCATGTGAATTCTGAATTTTCCAGTTAATTGAGCAAGCTAAGCACTGGCAATGCAACAGGCCCCTGTAACGTACATATGCTTTATTCCGCTTTTCCTCGAGGGTCCGTATTAGAATAGTCATAAGGAAAAAAAAAGACCAAAAAAAAAAAAAAGGAAGACACTTGCTCTAAGTTGCAGGGTCATTTCTTGGGGGTCTCTGAAATCCTTTCCAGCTTATTTTCTCTGCATCTTGGGGGTTATCTCAGGATACCCTAGAAGCAGTGATGTCTCTATGAGTGATAGGTTTGAGGGAAAAAGGGCTCAAACAGAGCTGGGAGGAGCAGAGATGATCAGAAATGGAATCCTTGTTCAGAGGCAAACACCAGGAAATGGCCATTCTGAGATGGAAATTTCAGCCTTTCCCATGAAACTGGAAGTCCTGGGTCAGGTTTAAGAGTTAAAGTGCAATGCTGACAGGCTCGGCTATAGGATGAATGCACGGCAAGCTCAGGGCTCAGACCTGAAATGGGGTAACCTGGAAAACCCCTCTCCAGCAAAATGTTTGGCCACCCTACCACGGAGCCAACCCCCTCCCAAGGAGCACTTCAGTGCTGATGGCTGGGGCTTTCCCAGCAGGGAAAGACAGTCCATCCACTCTGCAATACCAAATCCATCAGCTCCAAGGCGAGGTGTATTTGAGGGCCAGGTCCTTCGCATTGTGGCTCCACCAACATCCAGCAGCAGAAAGCCGGTGGGACAATGCCAATTTACAGCCAGCAGGGAGCTGGCCCTGTATCCAAACATGCATTAAATCTCCATTTGGGTGATAGGATTTTATTTAACATATGTTCCTCATTGACACAGTTTGTTTTATGTGAAAAAAGGATTTGCATTAGGATCGTTGGCGAGAGCAGCAGATGGATGTAAACAGCATGCTCAGCAATGAGTCTGCTGCCCATGCTGGAGGGGACAAGACCGATCAAGCCCCTGGGGTGAATATAGCTCCATATTTTGCGGACAGGGCTTGTTTTCTCCTCCAGGTTTGGGACTGAGTTGCCAGTCAAAATGTAAAAGTCAGGTGTGACTTTCACTGCCAGTGTTAGTGCAGGAAATTCCTTCCCTTTTCACAAAAAAAGTATTATTCTCCCCCGTTTGAACAGGGGCTTTGCAGGAGGTCTCCTTCCCATGGCTGAAAGCCAGGGATGGAAAGCCCACAGCTTCACAGGTTCAGGATGTCCTTACAACAGAGAGGGACTGATTTCCAGCCCCCTATTTTTAACCTGACTTTTAAGGCCTCAAGAAGAGTTCTTACTTAAATGCTCCACTTCGGGTTCCCAAGGCATTTCTTTCTGTCCTTATTACCACTAGAAACCAAGATTTTAGCCATTTCCAGGTCTCCCCAGTTCCTTTCCTACCTCACACTGGAGATTTGGGAAACCAACTCTATTTTACGCTTTCCCCATCTTCCCTCTCAACCAGCTCTCCCGCTATCTTTTCTTTCGCTGCTCCTAGCTCAGATATCCCCTACAATTTTTTTTTCCTTTTCCCTTGCAAGGGTTAAGAATAAATCACCTCCGAGTAGCCCAGCCACTTACTCCCAGAAATCCGTTCAAGTGGGACCTGCTGCCAATGCCGGAACATATTTGTATCCCACTGTTCTCAGCCATGTGGCAGGTGATTCTTAGTCACAATGAATTTGCTTTGCTCCTGCAGGACTGTCATCTAGTGTTTACTCTGGGACCACAGGAAATATCGCTGGTCTGAGGCAGGGCTTGAACACGGGAACTACTCATTTACCGTCTTGCACAGGGCATCATAATTTTATTAAAACCCAGACAAGCCTGACTCCTTGGTGACAGAATATAATTTCCCTAATCGAATGCCTTGACACCAAAAATTAGGCTAAATTGCATTATTTTAAATGAGCAGATGGGAATGCTAAACATTTACCCAGGGAAACGCTTAGATTGCCACAGTCCATTACCGCCACGGCACGGCAGGGTACATAATGGCCTCCATTAGTGAGTGCAGAGCAGAAGCCACAGGTAAAAGTCTATCCCTGGGTGGTCATGTTCCTTCACAAGAAATAGCTTTGCTCCTCCCCAAACACAGCAGGCCTGGAGATGCTGGGGGAGAAGATCGGGTTTATAGCGAGGCTGTGAAGATAAGAGGATAAGGGGTTAAAGCGTGACCCGTGGGGTACCTCTCCCTCCCTGTCACATCCACACTGGTCCAGCAGCAGAAAGTGTCAGGGATGTAGCTTGGCCAGCTACATCTTCAGAAACCTCCCATTTGCCATTGACCAAACCCTTCACAAGCGAATCCTCCCTGTGCAGTTCAAGTAGAGGACTACAGCAACGGGACTCCCAACCCACACAGTGTTTGCAGCTTTTGTTCAAGCCGGGGTGACAGCACAGACCCCAGGAATGAGCATTACTGCCTTTCCAAGCTGTATGTGGCCAAGCCAGCCAGGAGACATGCCTGTGTCCTTGTCCCAGATGTCAGTAGCAGGTCCTCACTCTGGACCTTATCTTCCCCATCTCTGAACAGCAGGATCGACGCATGGATTTGGAAGCTGTATAGGGGCAAGCAAACTTTTGCCTAGAGAATGATTGGGTATTGGGGTGCTTAGATTGGCAGGTGAGAAATCGGGATTCTTGGCTTCTTTGTCCTATCATCTCTGACTGATTAAATAAAATCTGGAGGAGATATCTGACTTCCTAAGAAAGAAGGTAGTGATGCCTACTGCATCTAGATGGAAAGGAGATACCTCCTGGAGGCTTGCTGAGCATTTGGGATCTTCAGCTCAGAACAGCTGGTTGCTTGTGTTAAACCACGGCATTGACTTTTGCACAGGCAGCCATCAGAGTTGCCCTTCACTGACTTAGAGCCCATCAACAGGGGAAGAGTTGTGCCCCTGCAAACTAATAAATTGTCACAGTAAGAAGGCATTAGATTGGGAATCTGGAGATGCCGGTCATGGCTTAGCCACATGTTTGTAGTGTGACCATAAGTCCTGGCCCCCACCTGTAGAGTCACGAACATGTCACAGCAAAAGCCATACATCTAGATAGCAAATCAAGCTTTATGCATAGGGCATTTACATCTCACATTTTAGCCCCCAGCTGGTCAGCAAACCAACCAAAACTCCACATGTGTGAAGGAGTGCTTCATCTCTCACATCCTTGAATTCTCACAGGTGGAGGGAGGGAAGATGCAGGTCAGTCCAGGCTGGTTATCTGCTTAATGTCAGGGCTGTACAGCATAGCTCCTGTCTCCTGCAGCGTTCCTGGAGAGCGTGCAGCTCCCCTTGTCCCTGATGACAGATTTGGGGACATATTCATGGAAGAAAACTCCATCAGGTAAATGTCAAGGCCACATTTTGGCTCAGAAAGGTCCTGAGCTACAGCCTGCTGGTGACTGGAGACTTGCTGGAGCCTTTTTGGGAAAGCGTCACTGTGTCCTTGCACTGTCACCTTCGACATCTGCTACCAACGGCTCTCGGAGGCAGGATGTATGGTGACCTGGTGTGGACAGCCTTCTCTTGTGCTGAACATGCCAATGTGCAAAGAAAGGACTGGTTTGTCCTGAGTTGAGGAATGTGAAATGTTGCCTTCAGCTGGCAGCAGAGCCAGCACTGATTAAAGAGAGGTCCAAGCTTCCTCAAAGCCTCTTTGCTCCCACAAGAAAAGCAGGCTGTTGTGCATAGATCTCACCAGTTGTTGTCTTGCTGCTGCTGGACCGAAAATACTTCCAAGTGCTGGATGGGGGCATCAAAGCAGCCCACAGTCCCCCCCAGTGCATTGCAAACCTGCAACTGCCAGCACTGCACAGGCACTTYGATGGGGCTAGACAGGGGAGAGTGGAAGGGCTGTTGCTCCTGTGGGTTGAAGCACATCTGCCCACATTTCTCAAGCAGGCAGTAGCAGAGAGGCAATGTCCCTGAGGAAGATGGGGGAAGGCAAAGAAGAAAGTGTGAGAAATCTCCTTCACCCAGCAGCAGGCTCTGTCAAGAAAACACCCAGCCCCAGGAGCTGGGGAGGGATCTGCTGGTCACAGCAGAGCCACAGCCTAGGGAAGGCAACTAGGTCAGGAGGTGGAAGTCCTCTACCCAGGGCTCTCTGCCACCACTGACAGACCTGCAGGTTTTTTTTCTCGAGGCATAGCTGAGCTCACTGTGTCCGTATTCAGCACAGCTGCCCAAGCAAGGTCTAACCCAAATCATAGCTTAGTTTGAGCACTGCTGAGCTTTAATAACCTGAGAAAGCCGTTGTGCTTGCCAAATCTACTTCATTTCTGCCTCAGAGCTGTCTTGCAATTGGCTCCAATGATGAGCAGAGTGAAATCCATGCTGACATGTAACCCATGTCTTTCCCTGGACAGCAAGTTTGCCACAACTTGGATCTTTCTAGTGGCACTTTTCTGAATGCTTTCCAAACGGTAAACGTGCTTTTTGAATCAAGGACTCCATATTCAACTAGTTATGTCAACAGTTTTGGAGAAGGATGGCACATTCGACCCTCTGAATACTCTCTTGTTACATGTCCAAGGTCCCTCAGGACTTGCCAACCCCATCCCTGATCTGAAACACCATCAGCTAGAAGTCTCTGTAAAAATAAAACAACCCAGAAAACTCAGGGCAATTTCTAGAAATGCAAACCCAAGTCCAAATTGGAGTAGATTGGACAATTTCTGCACACTCTGGAAGCAGAAATGCAAGGAGTGTTTAAGAAACAGTTGGGGAGAAAGCAATCAAGAGGACAACAACAAAAAAAAGAGAAGTAGATGTGAAAAAAAACTTGGTGTGCTGGAAACAGCAGCGGTTTAGCTGGAAAGAGAGCCCCCATGAGAGCAAACAGATGATGTTGGGGAGGAGGAGAGGGGAGGAAGCAGCATCAGAGAAAAAAAATACAGCAAAGAGACTGAGCTGGGGAAAGAGAGTGAGAGCCACAAAACAAGCAGAGAGAACACAAAGCAATCATTAATTAGAGGAGGAAAAAGAAATAATGTGCAACAAATTGCAGAGAGCATTGGCAATTAGCATCAAGGAATCCGTTCCCTTCTGCACACAATAGACACCAGATAAGAACATCCATTTCAAGATGTTTTGCTCAAGTATTACTGGAGGGCAAGTAGCCATACCAGTGCAGGCATTTGGGCTGGCACTGCCAGTGCAAAGGGAGGAAAGATTTGTCATGAGAGGGAACAGCTGGCTGGGGGGTTGGAACCCAAAGAGATTGGAAAAGTGTGGGTGGCAAAAG
This sequence comes from Phoebastria nigripes, assembly GCA_035582835.1. Classification (NCBI taxonomy): domain Eukaryota; kingdom Metazoa; phylum Chordata; class Aves; order Procellariiformes; family Diomedeidae; genus Phoebastria; species Phoebastria nigripes. Next base: position 1,327,301 of record JAYKAV010003188.1, on the reverse strand, counting down.
ATTTAAGAAAAGCATTCCTGTTCGATAACACTCTGAATAAGCTGAAGTATGTATTTAAGACCCAGTAACATCAGTCACCTGCTTCTTCAATGGGGACTGCACTTGGAGCTGATGCTAGATATCCCTAAACCTGTCTTGACATCTACAGCAGTGACCCTCATTGTCTGGAACAATGCGAGAAGATGCAGGGTTAGCTACCCATATTCCCTCTGGACTCAAGTGACTCCTTAAATAACTTAAGTGCTTTGTGCTGTAAAGCTCTACAGAGATTGAAGGAACCAGTTCTCCACCCCAATGGCTCTTGAACCAACCCAGGGTACTGGGACTCATCATGAGCAAACTATCAACGCTCCCCAGCAGCTGAAAACAGCACATCCTAAATTAACACGTGCAAGATCAGTTACCACTGGGTGGTACCTCTTTAAAGCACAATAGCTCCATTGTTTTTGAGCGTGTTGCAAGAGCTTGCTTCTGTCCAAGTTTTCTGGAAGACTCCCAGCTCTGTTAGTCATCGTGGCCTGCAATGAAAGGTGGAGATGATGGGGAGGGAGTTTCTTCACTTCCTGCCTAGCAAAGGGATTGCCAAGTTACAGCTCAGGGTCTGAGTGTGGATGGTCAAGTACAGCTCGCCCCCCCACTCACTGCAGGTGGGATTTAATTCACTGATCTCAATGCCCACATTTAGATGTCTCCATGTAGTTATSCAAGGGTCTGAGTACCCACTGCAGAGTTTGGAATCATAGAATCATTTAGGTTGGAAAAGACCTCTAAGATCATCGAGTCCAACCACAAACCTAACACTGCCAAGTCCACCACTAAACCATGTCCCTAAGCACCACGTCTACACGTCTTTTAAATACCTCCAGGGATGGGGACTCCACCACTTCCCTGGGCAGCCTGTGCCAATGCTTGAGAACCCTTTCGGTGAAGACATTTGTCCTAATAGCCAATCTAAACCTCCCCTGGTGCAACTTGAGGCCATTTCCTCTCGTCCTATCATTTGTGACTTGGGAGAAGAGACCGACCCCCACCTCGCTACAACCTCCTTTCAGGTGGTTGTAGAGCGCGGTAAGGTCTCCCCTGAGCCTCCTCTTCTCCAGGCTAAACAACCCCAGTTCCCTCAGCCGCTCCTCATAAGACTTGTGCTCTAGACCCTTCACCAGCTTCGTTGCCCTTCTCTGGACATGCTCCAGCACCTCAGTGTCCTTCTTGTAGTGAGGGGCCCAAAACTGAACACAGGATTCAAGGTGCAGCCTCACCAGTGCCGAGTACAGGGGCACGATCACCTCCCTACTCCTGCTGGCCACACTATTTCTGATACAGGCCAGGATGCCGTTGGCCTTCTTGGCCACCTGGGCACACTGCCGGCTCATATTCAGCCGGCTGTCGACGAACACCCCCAGGTCCTTTTCCACCTGGCAGCTTTCCAGCCCCTCTTCCCCCAGCCTGTAGCGTTGCATGGGGTTGTTGTGGCCAAAGTGCAGGACCTGGCACTTGGCCTTGTTGAACCTCATACAATTGGCCTCAGCCCATTGATCCAGCCTGTCCAGGTCCCTCTGCAGAGCCTTAGTACCCTCGAGCAGATCAACACTCCCACCCAACTTGGTGCCATCTGCAAACTTATTGAGGGTGCACTCGATCCCCTCACGGAATTGAGTTGACTGGAGACCCAGTCAACACAGTCAAGGGATCCTGGAGACACATTCCATTGACCAGAGAGGTCTAATTTTGCAGGAGTTGAGTGGATCTATAGATCTCCAGTAGTTGCATGGGAGCTTAAATACTTGTTGCACAGTTGGGCACCTATCTAGGGCATCTGGAGGCCAGGCAGGATGCCCTAGGGTATTCAGTGGCAGTAGAAATGTTTAGGCAACTGAACTGAGCATTGAGTTTACTCCCCACCCAGGGMATCCAGTGCCATTGGAGATGGTCTTGGGTGTCCTATCTGCCCTCCAGCATCTCCTCTAAAATGAGTCACCCCTCGTCCCACATCATATCTGCCGCCCTTGAGCAGATGCGTTGGAAATCTTAAAGAGTCTGAATGGTGGGAAGCGCCCACATCTTGGGAAATGTGGATGCCAGGGATGGGGTGGTGGGAGGCATGGAGGAGGAAGAGGAGATGCAATAAAAGAACAGGCAGGGTTGGCAGTACGCAGCTTGCACCTGAGGACAGTGAAGGAAGTGGCAGGCATTGATGGCTGAAGAGGTGTCGTGGGGCTCAGGGGGTGACAGGGAGGTAAGGGATGGGGGAGATGGTAGACAGGTCCCTGATCCTTGGAGAGTTTGGTAGCCTTGGAGCCAGTAGAAAAGGTCAAACCCTTTCTGTGCTCCTCCCAGAGCTGCTGTCCTCTCCAGGGTGGACATCAGTCTTAGAGCAAAATAAATAACCCACCTCCCTCACTTTTCAGTTCACACCTCCCAGTTGCGTTCAGCAAGTTAAACACCGCTGAAAGCCATGCAGACCCTGGAAAAGCCAGATAAAACCTCGCCCCAACTAAAGACAGCAGTGCGAGCGCAGGGACAAGAGGTCTCACTGAGGTGATTTGTCAAACGTCTTTGAATACTGCGGTATTGGAAGAAAATGACTCTCTCAGCCTGTGATTTTTTTCAGAGAGCACCTCAGAAGGTTTCATCTGTGAGATAAATGGTTGAAGCGAAGGGCTGGGGAGTGAGAGGAAGGAAGGAAAAACAGAGYCTGGAGCACGAACCAGTTAGAGAATGGGCAAGAAAGCAATGCCAGAGGTAGAAACCATCTGAGCTTGGAAACACACCGTGGGACAGGCTGCACCAACGGGGCCATCGGGGCAGTTGTGATTTATAATGGGTAGGCAGCAAAAGACCGCAGGTTTTTAGCAGGACTGGGCAAAGAACATCCAAGACACAGAAATGACCTAAGGAGCCTAAATCTCTTTTCAAAGTAGATGTAGGCACCTACATTGTTTTTTCCTTCAGATTTTAAAGACCTTTTTCACTGGCTTTCAACAGTGCAGGCACATGCCACAGCACAACCTTAGCTCCTGCAGTGCTGAAGGAAAACAAACCAAACAAATTGAACAGTCCCTTTGAAACTCATTTGTTTGGGATATAGCTGAGTAAAATATTTATCATACAATTCCTCCCCCAAAAGGGGAAGAGAGAAACATGAACTGAAGCAAGGGGGAAAGGAGCAGACACAGGATCTGTCTGTTTGGTAGAGCCAAACAGGATTTCAGATCCAAATCCATTGGTGTTTGCAAATGAACATCTCACTGTAATTTTGTTTTCTAGGGAGAGCACTCCTGTTTCATCTTTTCTTATTCTTGTGCTGGGAATTAATGAAATATCCAGGAAAACTGTTGCATTTCAAATATGAGTCTTATGCCTTTCACTTTCCAAAAAAACAACTTTTCARCAATTACAAATGAGAAGAGTTCAATTCAAGCCAAACTGAAAAGCACATCTTATTTTGTTTCTAAATCTCTTGGCAAAAGATCAAGTCTTTCCATTTAAAGTTTAATTCTACTTTTGTATTCTGGGGAGAGAGTGTTTAGAAATCAGAGTTTTGTCAACCAGCCCATGCTACTGGGAAATTATTCCTTCTGTGCAGCTAGAGCAGCACGCTGACAGTGAGAAAACCTCCTACATTAGATATTAGAATATGAACCTCATGCATGTACCAGATATTTGGTTACCATGCATCGTTTTACCTCTTTTCTTGAATTTTTTTCAACTCCTCTATCAGAGATGCCATTCACTTTTCAGCTAAATATTTCATTCAGGAGCAATGGATTCTTTTTTTGGATAAATATCTGTCACTGCCTCCTATCAGCAGTAATTAAAGTCATATGATGCAGCCTTCAGCGTCACAGGTGATGAGCGGTTCATGGCTGTTGTTGATGGGTAACAAATTCTTTTGGGGAAGGAGCTGACAGTCACTGTACTGACATAAACCACCAGCAGCTCCTGGATTCTCCCAGGACAGAGAGGCCACTGGGACCCACCATCACGCTGTTCCTGGGATGCAGCGACTCATTTGCTTCAGCAGGAGACATTGATGCTGGAGCTGGCAACGCAACCTGGCTTACAAAGGTCACCCTTGCCCTCAGGGCGGTCTTTCCTCGGCCCCAACCTCCTTCACTCAGCACTGAGTCCAGAAAAGCTCTGTTTTTTCTTGTTCAAAGGTCCTCTAACCTTCCAGCTCCGTCTCACTGACCTCCCACACCGGCCATCTCATGCATCCCCATCCAACCCAACCCACCTCCCCCTACCCAGGTTGCTTATCCCATATATGGGATATATATCTCTCTATATCTACGCTTAATTGCCTTATATATTCATGCAGAAGGGAAGGCGGCTGTGACACCCAGCCATTTCACCACAGTTCARCCCACTGTTTTCCTACAAGTCCCCAAAACACCATGTCCCAGGGATTGCCAAAAGGAAAATTAGGCCCCAAAAATTCCCACCTCGCCAGTGAAAGAAAAACCTGGAGGCAGCTCAGAAATGCTGAAAACTTGCTCCGTCGCTGTTTCTCAGACTAAGATCCCATTCTCTCTCCCTCCTGCTGCAGCTAAGCTCCTCCCGCACTCAGGAATGGATAGACCTTATCCTTACCCATATCCTACTCCTGTTTGCAGCATAGACCTGCCTTGGGTATGTCCCCAGGTCGTGGTAAGGAGGTGGAGAGGCTCCATCTACTTTTGATCTCAAAGCATGTGAGACTCCCTATCCCCAGGAAATTGAGGGGAAGGGGATGAAGTGACAATCCCGGGTCACCCTACAAACAGTACATGTTAAACTTAGTCACAGTGCAGCCAAGGAGACTGGAAGGAGACTGGAAATTTATTAACTGCATTCCCTTCAGTCTGCACCATGCATCCATACACCATCACATGCACCAGACACCCCTCCACCCCCAGACACGCATGCACAAACCACGCAACACAAACCACACATCCACTCCTGCTTTCTGCTCCCAGTGCTGCTAAAGACCCCAGCTCTGCCTCCAGAGCTAAAACATAAGTCAGAGCATGGAGGCCAAGCAGCAGAGATAGTGGTTCTCATTTTTATTCCRGTTCAGTTCAGCATCCTCAAGAAGCAAAGCCACGCACAGGCATTGATACTGGATTTCATACAAAGTAATCAGAACGCAATAATATTCTCCCCAGTAACCATCCTGGCAAAAGCCTGGGAGATGTTGACATTATTTGCATCTTTATTGTTCCTGAGCAGTCGAGCAATGATGTTGCCGTGTTTTGACTAAACAGACGAAGAGAAATGTTTTGTTTCTTCCTTGAGTGTGGGAAGATCAAGCCCAATTACACATTCGCTCCATCTCCCCCCATTCACACATACAGATTCCGCCTTTGCTGAAATTACAGAACCGCCCTGTGAGTTATTTAAGGTGGGCATTAACAGAGAGCAAGTATCATCTGCGTGAAATGGAGGGGAATGCCACCCGCCATTAGGATTATAATGATTTTGTCTAGATGGGTTGAGAGTGGTGGTGCAGAGGAGGTTCACGCCATCCCAGGAGGCCCCACAGTCCCGGTCCCATCCCCAAACWAGTTCAGCGTGCCAGCGTTAGCAAACCCAGCCTGCAGGCAGTCTGGTTACAAAGGGATCTTGTGTGCCTTATTGCATCCCCTTTTGCGCTGTTTGAAAAGAAAAGACAGCCTCTTGTCCCCAGCGCTGCAGGAGCATCCGTGCAGCACCACAACAGGATGAGAGGAAATGGCCTCAAGTAGTGCCAGGGGAGGTTTAGATTGGGTATTAGGACAAATGTCTTCACCGAAAGGGTTCTCAAGCATTGATACAGGCTGCCCAGGGAAGTGGTGGAGTCCCCATCCCTGGAGGTATTTAAAAGATGTGTAGATGTGGTGCTTAGGGACATGGTTTAGTGGTGGACTTGGCCGTGCTAGGTTAACAGTTGGACTCGATGATCTTGAAGGTCTTTTCCAACCTAAATGATTCTATGATTCTATGATTCTAAGGCCATTGCAGGGCTCCATGAACCACTTCTCTATGGAAATCACACGTGGGGCTGCAGCATGGCTGCGTCTGCAGCACCTCTGGGAAGGACATGGCAAAACCAGGGGCAGTGCTGATCACCCAGTCAGAGAGGATGAACGCCCATCATCAAATCTGCTGCCTTCCAGTCCGGAGGGAACCACGATCCAGCACACTCCCCAGGCAGACCAAACTCCTCCCTCCAAAATTGCAGTGAGCTTCACAAAGCAAGTCCCGTCCTTCCTTGCCCCCCCCTTTTTTGCTGTGCATGTCCTCAGACAACCCAGACTTCTGCAGTTCCCTTGCCAGGGAGAAAATTACGATGTCACTTCGGCTGTCAGGCTTCTGGCTTGGCATCGGCAAGCAGCCAGAGGAGGAGGGGAAGGAGGAAGAGCAGGGGGAGCAGGGACGGGGAGGGTGAAGGCGGTGAAGAGGAAGGCGAGCAAAGGTTTGTGCGGTAAAGTGGGCAACAGCTGCTGCTGCAAAATACGAATGGCAAGGGGCCAGCATGAAGGATGGATTTTGCTCTCTGGCCTTCCCACCTGGAGGGAAGAAGGAACTGTTGTTTGAGTGTCTGAAAGAGAAAATTAAAGTCCAGGTGGCAAGGCTGACTGATGGCAGCCCGCATTAACTGGGCAAAGGCAGCACCTGGTCTTCCCCAGCTTCCTAAGAAAACTAACCATCCTTTGCCATCCTTAAATATAGTTTTGGGGGTGCTGGGCAGTGAAGTCGGGATCTACACGCAGCCTAAAGCTGGGGTTGCAATAGGGTGGGATGGATGGACTTAATAGGACCATCCTGGGCTCAGGAAACTGATTCCCACCCTGCATGGTACCTCTCCACCTTTCTCTAGCCCTCCAGGTTGGGCGTTTGTGCACAAGCAGGTCATGACCCCAGCTAGCACTACTTCAGAGCGCAACCCTCACATGCGCACAGAAAACACCAAGTCATGGTGCAAGCTGGGATGATGATTCCTCATCCCACCTTTGCAGGGGCTGAGGTCTGCCAGTGCAGAGGACCTCCCTCGCTAACCTGCTCCTCCATCTCTCTGCTGATGCCCTCCCCAGAGGACCTTTCCTACAGTCTCCGCAAGCTTCCCCTCCACCAGCTGCAGCTCCCCAGCCTCGGTGGATGGAGATTACTCRACCCGCTGTGTAAATAGCATTTGCCCGCCCGCGCATCATGAATCTCTTTTGCTCTGAGCAAGGCAGAGCACAGTCCCGCTTCTTTCCGGCCTTCCAGGTGATTTATTTAAGCTCCTGTCACCCCACTAGGAAAGGGGCTTTGCTAAGGCTTAATGCATGGCAACAGCTGCTCCTTTTTCCACATCTAGTCTTCTCCTTCCACAATTTGCCCCACAAGTTTCTCTCCATCCCTCTCTCTGTGTCCCCCAGAGGTTTCCAACCTACAGATTCCCCAGGAGCCTGTGGTTTTCTAGGGATCTGGTTAAGATGCCCAAGAAAAGTAGGTTCAGCTTATGGGTTTGCCTTTTTATTGTAGCACATTGAGGATTCACAAAGAAAAGGGCTGAAAACTGCAGGTGTAGATGATTCCTTCTTGTCTTCTTTCACATACCTCAAAAAGGCCAGGTTTTCAGTGAAGCTTCCTAAACCCATCGCAGGGTCCAGCTGCACCCATTTGTCCACTGACAGGTTCACCTTGGCCTCATCGCTCAGGTATCAGCTTGACCTCTCTCCCTTTTTCTGCTACCGTGGTACCCCAGGGAGATAGGAAATAAAAAAAAAATTCATGTATATTCCCCATGATACTTCCTCTAGAACTTGGTCCTATCTGAGTTGCATCCCACCATTTTTCAAACATCCTGCAAAACAACAAGAAACTCCATTTTCTCAGGGTGAGAGCTGGCTCTGTCTGCTGTGTCCACTCTTTGCTCCACCCTGACATGAGAAGACAAAGACAATTAAGGGTAGTTAATGGCTCTCTGGGCAGTGTGGCCACATGCTGCCAGGGTTACTTCATTTTTCACTCTCCACTCTGGAGGAACTGAGCTGTCACCAATTAACACTCCTTTTCTCACACTTTCTCCCAATTTCAGTAAGAGCAGGAACAGAAACTGTTGGTTTTGTTTTTCCTGTTCAAACGAAGAGAGAATCTGCTAAACTCACCCGATCGCAGCCACATCCACAGCTTAGCAAATCGAYCTAATTTTCCACAAACACAACAGAAAGATGTCTGAAAGTGCAACAAGAAGCTGACCGTCACCAAGCAAGGAGGCACGAGGCAAGGATCAGCTTTAGTTCTGCATCGTATCAGCTTCTTCAAAACAAAAAAATAACGCTAGGGTAATGTTTATGGGATGGCTTTGGCTTTGAGTCCTCCAAGGGTCTCCATTCATCAAGCAAAATGTTCCCACGTAGGGGAGGAAGCCAGCACCAAACATGAAGCTGGTGAGGAATCTGGAAGTGCAGCGGTGATCACTTGATACAGTCCAGTTGGGATGAGTGCAGATAAATCCCCCCACAGCTGAGGGGCAAATCTAGGAGAGGGATGCACTGGCCTGTAATAACTCACCCTGGAGAATGGAAGAATCTGAATAACAGATGGGTGGTGAGAAATCCAATTTTTTTGAGTAGGGAGCAAATGGGAATCGCTGCAGAGATGGCCCTGGGGTGCTGGTTTTGGCCATGGGGTGCAGCATCTCYGGGGTTAATGGTACCTGGAAGTTTCAGCCCCTGAAGAATGAAMGCTGTCTTCTGTAGATGGAAGATCAGCCCTAAGCCACAAGTGCTGCATTTTCTGCTACCACCACCACCACCACCACCTCCAGGATTTGGGAAGGCTTTCAAACAGCCCATTTTTGTCATTAGCCATGAAGAAAGAAAGGTTAGCTGCTTCTCTCCCTGGGTTGCCGCTGTTTGAAGGCTGCGCACGGAGGCAGCAGGCACAAAGCCACCGTTGGCAGCAGCTGCTTTCAAGTACCACCGAAGCTCAGTGGCAAATGGGGAATGAGACTCACTAATTAGACAGATAGTTAACTTAAAACCTCTCCACAATCCTGTTTTGCCAGGATGCTTTTGTTGCTCTCCTCAGGTGAAGCTCATCCCCGGCGTAAGAGCCTGCATCAGGTCTGTGCACAATTTCAACCTGAATTTGAAAACATAACAAGCGCACCAGACCCGTGCAGGCATGCATTTCTCTCTCTTACCTCCCAGTTTACCAACCCCTTTCCACCTCAGCAGGACCTCTTGCCTCTGCCCAACCATTGCACCCCATCCAACAGGGAATTTTTAAATATCTGTCCCATTCGACCCAAGGGATAGCCACATACTGCCGCTCACGAATGTTTTTCAGTGTGCAAAACCCAGGCATGAAGTTCCCCTTCTCTGGAGTGGCAGTTTTGTGCTTGTAAATCTTAATCCTACTAATACTTAGTTTTCACACCTCACTGGGTTTTCAGCACCTCTGTTTACGATTTCCCTGCTCTGAGCCTCCTGGCAAAGAGCCCCGTGCATTCCCCATGAGCAATGGGGAGCAATCCCAGCAGCAAGTCCAAAGCCTGGATTGAGTCAGACATACTTCTCTACCTCTAAGAGGAGGGCTTACAATGGTTTCCCAACTCCAGATACTTGGTTTGAGAGATGCATTTGGATTCACACCTTGTGAGTTTGGATCCTCTCCTTTTTGAAGCATTTCTTATCAGTAGCAACAACAGCAAGGAGACCAGGAATATCTGCCCTGTGGTCCCAGCGATCCAGCACGGCCAGACGCCAGCCACCTCCAAACCAGTAACCTTGGCTGGTGTGACAGCTCCTACAGGACACAGCATGGATGTCTGCCCAACCACCCACCTGCCGGGGAGGTTACAGCCGTGCAAGGTCCTATATTTTAGGCTACTGGTTTCACACAGTCACTGCTGCACCTACTTGACAGCCAGGACAATGTGCTCTGCTTCAGGTGTCTGGTGCATCGATACCTCCCCTGAGCTGTCTGGGCTCCTGGAGTCATTACTGGAGAGCACTCAGCATGGTTTAGCTCATGCTTTGGTGGGCTAAAATGAAGGAAAGTAACCACAGACATGCCTGTTACTCTCCACTTAAGATAAATGGGTTCATGACCTGCTGGAGACAGCAAAAGCAACATCCCACCCATGGTCTTGGGTGAAGACACCCTGGAAGAAAGCCCTCTCCTTGCATTACAGCTCATCTCCTCCTGGTCTCCAGAGAGACATGGCAATAGGASAACTCACACGGCTTTGACCCCACCAGCTTGTGGCACAACCACATCTGTGTCCACCAGACACATCTGTATCTCAGTGGGAACCCATGGGATTTAGGCGCATTAGCAAAATCGCATCCCTTTTCTTTCTGACCAAAGTTGGGATTTTACAAAAAAATTTCTTCTAATTGGCTTTCAATACGATGTCCTCCAAAATCCATGGGGTACCCTGGGAAAAGGATCCTAAAAAGCTGAGCTCTTCCTGAATTTAAGTACCGAGTACCTTTCCGAGCGGACTGACCCTGCTCAGGTCTCTAAAAAGCTGGCTTAGTTAACACCAAACAGATGAGAAAATCCTTCCCTGCAGAAACAGAGCTTAAATGGCAGCATTTCTGCACTTCTCGGTGACATCAGGGATGGTGATTGTGGGGCGGGGGGTGGCGAGAAAAGCTCTATGATTAAGTGATTGAACTGAAGAAAAACATTCTTTTGGACCTATCTGAAAGGTATACTTTTCAATTTTTCACTGGCAAATCATTTGAACGAAATAAGCCCATTTTGTTTACTTGGGAACTTCTTTCTATTTAAAATAAATACTTCTGTGTTTTAAGTTGAAGTGAAGCAAGTGAAATATTGTTTCAAATGGAAACATCAAACTGTTTGGGGGGAAAAAAGAAGTAAATTGAAGCTTTTCTCTTTCAAAATTGTCTGGTTTTGGTTATTTCAACCCAAACAACGAACCAAGATTGATATAAAACCACAGCATGTCACAGGTGACCTGAAAGTGTATCTTTCAGCGTAAAAAGTTCCAGGTGAAAATATTTTCCTGGCTCCAGCAACGACTGAATCATGAGCAGAATTAGGATGTAAAGCTTGGGCCACACAGTTTAATCCACTCCCCCCCAAACCCAGTCAAATCCTCTTTCAACACGACCGGGGTGGAGGAGAAGGGGGGGGCAGAGAAATCTGCAGGGGAAATACAAGAGCAGCCGTAGAAGGCTCTGGCATCCACTTAAATTGAAAATGGGAAAGAAAGCATGTAAGACCAGGACAATTAGATCCTGAGCAACACAGACCTTTCCAAAAATGAAAGACAGCAGGGGGAATTAATGGGCATAAATGCAACCCAGTAATTAATTGATAAATGGCATTAGAGAGTTTTCTAAAGAGGAAGACTTCAACGTGACTTATCTTCCCAAAGGCAGAAGACAATTTCTCCCTCCTTTCACCTTGCAGATAAGGACAGAGAGATGGGATTTTTTTCAGTTTTGAAGCTTAAGAGGAATCTGGAAGTTGAAGACAAAAGAGAAAGGAAAAAGCCCCACGTGGTCGGAGGAACAACACAAGGGGCTGTTGTTATTGACTGAGCTGCCGAAACCGGAGGAGAGCAACCTGCAACTATTCGCCACTGAGTAATTCCTCTTGCAAGGGTGGGAGCAAAGTGAGGAGCAAAATGGGAGCGGGAGCAAACTGAGTCCTGCTACAAAGGCAACAGGATTATACCTTGTAGGGAAGAGGGGAACCCAGGGGCTGGTCTAGTCCACAGCTTTCTGCATAAACCCCTTCTCCTTCCCCACTAGGCAATGGGGCAGGTCTGCAGTACGGGACCACTTCTGTTTGCTGCAGCTGCAACTTCCCAGCCAGCCCCTCCAGCATGTTCATTGTCCCCCTTGGACAAGATGAAGCCCAGCTGTGGGCTCTCCATCTCCTCCCCTTGCTGCCTCCATGCCAGCTGTAGGATGTCATCTGTGCTTCATCCCAGCCAACCCCGCTCCAGCTAAGCTGCAGGGTCCACCATCTCCTGAGGCATCCTGCAAGCAGCTCCATCACCGCAGGTGCCCAACAGTGCAGCAATGATTTTTTCAAGGCTGAATAAGCCTAATAATTGAGACACTTCCCTCCTGCCCTGCTAGACACTTATTATTAACAACCACATTGAATCCCTAGACGGGATTAGCTGATAGATGGGAACATAAATTTCAGTGTCTAAGTGTAGGTGTCTACGCTCCTGTCACAGCCAGTGGAGACCAAAGGCTCAGTTCAGTTGCCTGAAGTTAGGCATCTTGTGCTATCTGAGATGCCCAAAGGTATGCAAGACACCTGCAGCCTTCTGGAGCAGCACATAGAAGACACATGAGTTACACCAGGGCATCCACGTAGGACCTAGATGACTGGTCTCAGGGGACATCAGCTTCTCAATAGCTAATGGCTATCCCCATTAGTCTTTTTAATGCGTGCTAAACAGTGACTCCTCTCCACGCCAACAAGATATGTGCACTGTGACTTACCCAGCTTCCTCCAAAAAAGACAAACCCAACTTGGTTTAAGAAGGAGAGGCAAAATTTGGGCAGAACAGCTGGAGAAAAGGATGCAGTGAAGAGGCACAGCTGTTTACTTGATTCCTCCCAGCCTTGGGGGCAGGAGGGTAAGAGTATGGTAAGGCCAGGCCAGATGGGTCAGCAGGGATGGGACAAGAGCCAAATTCCCCTGAACAGTTGCCCGTACCATGGTCCAGCTCTGTGGTTTGTGCAAAAGCCCTTGATCCTCACGTGGAGGCGACTCTGCACAGGTTTATAAACCCACCCATTCAGACCAGTCCTGGAGCAAAATCATTTGCTGCCACGGTGTCATCCCAGCAGAGAACTTGATCCAATGATTTCAGTGGAGCAGCCAGGTGAGACCCAAAGACCGGCAATTTCAGAGTGGCCTCCAGAACCATCTCCAGGGTATCACAGACCCTGTCTCTATTTCCCATCCCCTTAAAAGACTTTTGCAGGAGATGACTTGGAGGCACACACAAGCACGAGGGGTGCTGTGTATCTGGAGGGTCCATTCTGCCGGACCTACACAGTCGAAGTGTCTGGCTGACCCTGTTCCTAACTGGGACCTACCTCTGCCATTCCTGCAGGCTGTACTCATGCAGGGTTCCCCCCTCAACCATGCATGAGGCTTTTCTGTGCTTGGAAAGCAAGGTAGGGCTGTGAGATGGCACAATGCATGCCCAGGTCTTGTTCCTACATGGACAATAGGATTTAGCTAGGACATATTTCTGGTCCTGGAAACTAGGAAGACCTTGGCTTCCCCAACCCAGGCACCACCTCTGGTCCCATGAGCTGGTGATGGTGAAGTAAGGCCTATGACTGGAAATGCATCAAGTATTTATCTGACACCTTGACTCTTCCCGGAGCAGTTCCTCCATTCCCAGTCCCACTGGGTAGCAGGCAGACAGAACAGCTCAGCAGCTATTGATTCTTGTCATGAAAATAGGTGTAATCTCCAGCCAATGCACCAAGCCAATTCAGCGAAAACCTGCACAATTGCCCTGAGCTGAATCAATAGCCCCCCAGCTTCATTGCTGGAACAGGTCACCCGCTTATCAAGGGACAGCTGAAATCATTCATAGGACGCTTGTGGTTTCACTGTCCTTGCGATGGCTTTCCTGAACTCTGTCCAAAGCAGAGACATGTCATTTAGATTCTATTAAAACAAAGGTGCATGTCCACACGCACAGGAAGAGAGGGAGGGAAGAGAAAAGGAGGAGGGAGCTGGGTGTCCTTGAGGTCATGTAATCTAACAAATCACAGAGAAGCCATTAGCACCATGAAATGACAGGAGGCAAAACAAGGCAGAACGTTAAGCACCCGCCGCTACCAAATCCGTCAGCTGCCCCCGTTATTCTGATGGTGTGTCGGTGCAGCGTGTAATCATCAAAATTGGTATTCTGCTGCAAATCATCTGTCTCCTGCTTTCACTCCAGGCTGGGTTTTGCTGGTCATTAGGGATCAAGGAGAAAGGACGGAGTCCACCTCGCATCAGTTCTCGCACAAAGTCTGCTTGGCCCTCCTTCAGCGGCAGAGCAAGTAAGCAGGGTCCTAAATGCAATAACTCCCGTTGTGTGCTTGTAAGGAGGGGAAATAACCAGGAGAGAGGCTTAATCAACCCTGGAGTCATGAAGACTTCAAGTGTGATGTTGTTTTGGAGGTGAATGGTGGCAAAACTAGCAACGTCCTAGATCTTTAAGGCCTTGGGGCTGGGTCAGTGTTTGGCAAAGTCCTTGTGTCATTTGCAGAACTGTGATGGTAAAAAAGTGAATCACCACCATCAGAGCTGGAACAATCCAACCCTAGCAGGTGCTGTAACCCACACACATGCACATATAGCTGTCACTCAGGGGACAAGGGCTGAAAGGGGCCCTGAGGAGGCTTACAAGGAGGGACTGGCTCTTACTCAGCATGGAACTTGTCCCTCCAGCATAGATCAGATTTTATAAGACTCCCTTGTTAAAGCTGGCAAGGATGTTAGAACTGGCCAGACACTAAGTGCAATCACCACCGGCCTTTTCCTGGAACGAAGAAGAGGAAAGGCTCTGAGCAGACACTCTAGACAGCTGACGGAGGTCCTTTCCAACCAGCACTTCTGCGATTCCTGGGAATGGATGAAATTCACATTCTGCAAACCAAGAGAGGACCTTGTCCCATCCAGAGGGTAACAGAGCTTTGCAGCACCAGGGGATCTCCATCAGAGGCAGCGTTTGTCCTAGGGTGGTTGCCGGCAACCCCATGGTCATTCCCTGGCTCTCAAGGAGAGACCAGCATTGCAAACTCTACTTGAGCGACGTTCAAGGACTTCTGCTCTCTGCAGAGTTAACAAGGTCCAGGTAGCAGAGTTCAGACCAGGTGTGAAGCTACCAAGACCACTTCACAGAAAAAAAGGCCAGCAGGTCTCAAAGCTCTTCTTACACCAAGCTTTTGTCAGAACAGTGTTGAAGATCCAGCATGTGGGCATCCAAAAGGGCCATCATGCCACTTTTACCTGTGCTCCTCCATCCTCAAGCCCTGCCACAAGACATTCCCAGTGTGCTGCAGGACAACTGAATGGGACAGCATCATCTGGATATTTGAGATGGCTCAGTCTCAGCTCTGCAAGCCCTGGAGAAGATCCTGACCTCCTGCTGAAAATACAGCAGAGCTCAATTTAGCTATCCTCAAGGGCCTGCTCTCTAACAAGACAGAGCAGAAAAGAAGAGCAACCATTTCCCATCCCAGAAAACAATGTGGTTTTTGAAGTTTAATGGAGAAAGTTCTCCAGCCAATTGTCTGGTGGGTTTTTTTAAAGTATTGTGTATGTCACTCAGTGCCAAGGATTTCAAAGTGTGTCATCATTGATTTTCTTTTGTCATTAACTGCCAGGTTTGGGGGGTGGTTCAGAGCTGAGCCGGAGGAAGATCGGAGGCAAAGCTGACTTGATTAAGACTGTGTTTTGAAACCATTCTGCATCTTGTTTAAATTGATTTTCTTCTGCTTCTGCTCTAAAAGGGGAAGGGAAAAAAAAAAAAAAAAAAAAAGAGCTCCATCCAAGGGAACATCAAAGGGAACTGAGCTATTTTCACTGCTGGTATAAAAACGAAAAACATGCAAAGACCAAACTGCACAACTGATGCTAATAAAGCGCCCGAGAACAGAGCCTTGTAGAGACAAGGCATAGGAACGAACGATAATACCTTGACTCAGTCCTGAGTTGCTTGTAGTACAAAAGCTTCACATGTGTAAAACCCTCCTGGGGAAGATAGTGTTGAGGAGACTGTGTGGTGAAAAAATCATGCCAGGAATGATTTGAAACTCAAACAATGACTAAACTTTGTCTTGCAGTCATGGCTTTTCTTTCTGGAAAGGGCAAACAGGGGGAGAAAACCCAACAAAATGAAGCAGAAGAAAAAATAGTTGAAAAAGCCACCTGTTATTTTTATGCCCAGGAGAAAATTAGGCTGTTTATCCAAACTGTGGCTCATTTTGGATTCAMTAAGCAAAGCCAGCAGAATGGTTTGGCAGTTGGACTCTGGCCTTTGGTCACCTCAAGTCCAATGGAGACCAGGTACCTCCTGTCACATGTTCCCTGGATGACACCTGTACCTCTGTCCTGCATGTTTGACCTAACGTATATACTCAGCTCAGGTCCTACCCCAACACATGTATCTATGGCTGGAGACCTTTGTACAGCAGGAGCAGTCTGGATGGGGCCACCATGTGAGAGCAGCTCTCAGGCTCTGGAGACCCTCTATTTCAGTCCTACCATGGTAGGTCCTGCTCTGCAGCTGTAAGCTCTGCCTTGCCATTCCCCTTGTGCTTTCTGCCCTTCTTCATGTTAGCAGAATCTTTCTGTGAATCCAAAAGGGTAAATTCACACCTTGCTAGAAAATGAGTCCAAAAGCTGTATCGAGTTGATCCAGCTGGGAATGGTAAGGTGACTATTCACAAATGAAAGGGGCCTTGCAAGGGTGCTAACATTTTCTTGTTCCTCACATACACCACTGGCCACAGGAATAAACGGCTTCTCACAATGAAAGTGGATGTTGTCACCAGGGACTTCTCATCTAGACATTTAGAGGTACCTCTTAGATCAGTCCTTTTGCACTAATGTTGTCTAAGATGACTTAAGGACTCTCTTCTTTTGTCTTCACCCATTCTCCACCAACCACAGCCAGAAGCAGGAGGGCCAAAAATGGACCATCCTTGGTTGAGGAGAGCCACAGAGATGAAATATATTCCTTCTCAGCCTAGACCCAAAAGCTGTGTCTGTACTCATGAACTGAACAGTGGACTGAACTCCAGCTGCTGAGTTGTTAGTCCTAGGCACACRTTTGTCCTTAGCACAAAGCACTATATGATTCTTGCATGGGTCAGCCACTTAATGTGGCCCATGAATCATCCCAGCAGACAGTTTGCTGATGGCCACTTTGTTTTGAAGGTAGGAGAATTTAATAACACAGATGAAGACTGCTCTGTGCCATTAGCCTCAGGACCCCCAAAACATTCCCAAGTACGTTTTAATCTACAAGCACAGACACGACCAAAGCTCCTTGCTCTGCAAGCCTAGGGGATCACAAAGTGCATGAAGTCCCTCAGTCACAGGAGGCTACTTTGGACTGAAACATCTTCTTTATTTATTTTTATGCAAACCCAATAAAGATAAAACGATCTCTTTATGACAAAAATTTCATCTTATACCTATTTCTTTACAGCGCCTTTGGGTACCAAAGAAGTGGCAGTAATCGCAATAAACAGCCCTCTGTCCCTGGGTGAGCGTCCCACCGGCTTTCCCTGTCCAAGTAGGAAGGCTGGTGAGCAACATCCTGACCTTCAGCGCTTTGCTGCAAGCAAGCACAGTGGAGGTGTGGGCTGCGGGGGTGACAGCAAACTCAGTCATTCTCCTGGGCACTGTCAGCCCCATTCAGTCCCTGGCTAGTCATGATTGTCCTCTGCAAACATCTCATAGCATATCATCAGTGGCCACTGTGTAAAGGAGACCAGGAAAGAGCTTTGAGATGTGTTTCTCAAGGCAGTAATTCGGTTTGTCTTTGCTAATTAGGCCAGAACAGTTCCTCCTTCATTTATATATCTCATCTGCTGACAAGAGCTGGACACCTGGGTCTCATGCAGTGCATTTGAAGCCACGCTGTGATGTTTCCACCCCCATTTCTACATTCTCCAACTTCTTAATTTTAYTTCTTTGGAARGGTTTGGTTTGATTATCTCAGCTGAGCATCTGGGACCAAAACAGGCACATTGCACGTGCTCTCTGACATCCAGGTACAGCCCTGTCTCCACTCACCGATGTTCTTCAAACCAGAGYGGACGGCAGAAGCAGTGTCTTTGCATCAAGATGCCACATCATCATGAAGCCACGGGGCAGGGCTTCTCCTCAGCTCCAAACGTTGTCCAAACTTGCACTGATTTCTTCATTTGTTTCTCTGTGCAAGGATTTAAAACAGAAAGGAAAGTTGGAGAGSGAGAGCTGCATCCTGCTTTGACACTGCTGACATAAAAGTGCTCCATCTCCAAGCTCACTTTGTACTTCATAGCGCTGGGACTTGAAAGACACTCACTTCTTTAAGAAATACTGGGAAATTAGAGAGATAAGACATCAGCTTTAGGCAACACTTCAGTGACAGCACTCAACAGGACCTCAGTCCTTAGCATGTGTGTGTATAATATTATAAATTTATTTCTCTCCTCTCCGTATATATAGAAATGTTGACACAGTGAATTAAAATCAAGCTGTGCTTTATACTTTCATTTTTAATGGGACCATTCTTGGCTCCAAGGAGAGAGCTATCAGCCCCTGAATGGCAGGAACGGGTGGAGAGAGCAATCATCTTCTGCCAAAGACAAATAAAGTAAAAGGAAAGAAAAGGCGCTGGAAGATGATGAATGGTTCAACTCCTCGGCTGCAGGAGCCTCTTCATTAACCGCTTCACTGCCTTTTTTTTTCCTTTTTTCTTTGTTTTTTCTTTTCCTTTGGCTCTGTGCATGCGTCTGCCTGCCTGCAGCTCTGTATGCTCGTGAGCATGTTGCCTGCCTGCTGCTGTGTGGTCCCAATTCAGGTGTCCATCCCCCTCATCTCTCCCACCCCAGGATGCAGCATTAAATGAGAAAAATAAAAAGAAGATGGGTTTACATTTTACACTAGCAATGTCACCTTGTGCTGCATCCCAGGAGACAGAGCCTGCCTGGTGCCAGGGCACCCACAGCAAACTCGGTGCAAACTTGGTGCACCTCAAAATTCAGGCTCCAGGGAGCCAAGGAGGATACTTCTTGTCCCAAGGTGACTTCCCCAGTGTGCTCCAGAAAAGCTCCCAATTTCTGAAGCTCACTGGAAGCCACTCAATCGCTGGGGACTCTCCCCTGTCCCCTCCATTGCTTGGCCCTTCCTCCACATCCCCCTTCATCCCTTGGAAACCCCTGCAGAGCCCAAGCAGGCCAGAAGCCCATGGAGCTGCTGTGGGTCAGGATCTGGCCTCTTGCTGTGGCTCTTTGCACCCCAGGATGACTGGGCAGGACAGGGCACAGGTGGGACAGATGAAGGACTGATGGCTCCATTTCACAAACTGAGGGGAACCGAGGCATGGAGGCAGAGGCAACGACTTGCCCAAGGGCAAGGAGATCTTGCCAGCTTCATCACAAGTGTGGTGGGCGACAATGACGCCCTGAAATGGCCAAGGAGGTACAGTCCTGAATCCCTTTGCAAGCTGAGCTTGCTTCTGCTCCATAGGGAAAAGCAGCCAGTCCCAATGAGCCCATTAACGTGTTGGGGCAGCTGGACATCCACAGAGCCATGGTGTCCTCGTCCCAGCGAGCTACATCAGTCCTGCCTCAAATGCAGGACCTAACCCAGGCCCAGTGTTCTGGCCAGGTGTGCCTGTGACCAATAGCTCAGTCTCAGGTGGAGTTGCCAGCATGGAGATGAAGACGGCTGTAGCCTCCCCTCCACTGCCACTCGAGCTGTTTCCCTAGGGTGTCACATCTCCTTGGCCACCTCCAGGACCAGAATGGGCCCRAATGGGCCCAAATGAGCCCTATCAGCTCAGCAGGACCTTTCTCCTGGGTTGAGGTTGTGCCTGTCATATCACCTGGATGTTTAATTCAAAGGAGGGCATCGTGTTAAAAGGAAGCCTAGGAGATGTCAAAAYACCCCCACGCACACTCCTACAGCCCCTAATCAGCCCTGGTAAGAGTGAAAGCGTCCAGAAAGCCCAGAGGCCCCTACTAATTTCACAGTAGGCTGGATCACAAGCTCTCAGTTTTGCTGTTCGCAAAGTGCCTGGTGTGCAGGGACCTCAGAAGTCTTGTCAAGAATGCTGACAGTGATGAGACACAGCAAGAGAAGAGCAGCTGTGCAGAGAAAGAGACACCACTGGAGATGACTCACCCAAGTTACCCCACCTTAACTTCTCCCCGATTTCATTTGCACAGGACCTGGAGCATCCCAGTGCGGGAGGAAGACRGAGACCGGTAAATCAGACCAAAGCTGGAGAAAACATTTGTACCATGGGGGGGAAGGCACAGGAAGATGCTCCCTGGAGTGGTGTGGGCTCTCCATCGCTGGAGGGTTGAAGAACATAAGGGCAATTATACCAGAACAGAGCAAAGAGCTGGCACCAGGCTCCATCAGGGATCAGGTTAAAATCTGAAGGGAGCTGGGCTTTGCTCCACCTGTCTTCTGAAATGTCTGGATCTTGTTGCTTTTGAAAATTGGATATCGGACTATATGGACCAAGGGGATGGGCCCGTCCTGTCTTCCAAGATGGGAATTAAGAAAATGGTTGCTCCTTCCAGCGTGTACAATCTAAAGCCATTGAATTTGATACAGATGTTTCCTTCTGAGCTAACCAGGAGGTTTTTTTCTTCCTCATTTCAATCTCACAAGCTCTGCCACATGGTAAGTACAAGTACCACTGGATAAATGAGAAATGTGCATGCAAAGGAACAGCTCAAACCACCAGCAAAGCATTAGTCTGAGCCTCTCGGCCTCAGCCTTTGCTCAAGACCTCACTGGAGGTGAAGACTTTCAGCACACATCTCCATAATCACGGTCCCAGGTTCTCCCTTACTTGACCAGAGGGGAAACGGTGAGGCCCAACATCCCAGCAGATGCAGCATTTTGTGGATGCTTTTGTTGCAAGAGATATCCAGGCCAATGCCAAAAAATGCAGATGGGCTAAAGCAGGTTACAGCACTCAGTGTACTCACTCTGGTGCTGGTCTCCTCCTCAAAGTGCATACAGGGACAGACGTGATATATGAGTTAGCCTATACAGCAGCAAAGCTGGGACAAGCGCCCAGAAATGCCCAGGTGATGAAGGTAAAAGTGGTCTGATCCTCTATCCCACACCCACCCCTCCAAGCCTTAGGGAGACTGAAAGACATTTAAGTAGCAGATGGCACCACGATGCAYGTTTCAATGTCCCCAGGTTTCAGTGAAATGACTGATCTAGGACCGCCACCATGGGAGCTTTCCCCTTTCCCCTTCACCAAGCACATGCTATCTGAGCAAGGCTCCGTTAGCCAAGAAGCTGCCTCTGATGCTGAAGATGCAGTACGGTGAAGGGCTTGTGGTTTTTCAGCTCTCCTACTGTTGTTTTCCAAAGGTACCCAAACTGGCAGTGGACCTCTTTATAAAGGGGAAAGATCCACTTGGATGGACTGCAAGCTCAACAAGTCATCAGAGGCACTTGGCAGCTTTCATGCCCAGCTCATGCTTTTAATGGATTTGCAGATGATGGGGCAGGGGAGAAAGAGCAAGGAGAAAAGCTGCACTTGAGGATCTGGTCCCTGGCAATCCCAGCAACAATTCAGCGGTAAGGCTGAGCAGAGGCTTTCATGGTCATCTGCTGCCATCTAGTGTCAGCTGGACACCCAAAGCCCTCCCTGGATTCATGAATTTCTCTTGACCAGGCCTCAAGTCCTGCCCATCCCATGGACCCCAGGCCACATCTTACATTTGTGAATGCATCAGGATGGACATCATCCATCTGCACTCCCTGTGACCATCTCAGGTTAGACAAAGCCAGCAAACAGACCATCGTGCATCACCCCTAAATTATGATCTTCTCATATCTCCGCTCCAAGCAGGGAGCCAGCTAGCAGCTCAAGGGCAGAGGAGCTGGGTTGGTCCGGGCAATGTGGACTGGGAGGACTGTTCTCAGCACTGCTGCTCTGCCTGGGGAAAAGGGATGTGATGGGTTATTCTGCACCACGGCACAGCCAATCTGCATCAAGAAAAATCCGCTGGTGCATGCAAGGACATCTCCCAGGCAGAGAAAGGGTCTTTGAGAAGGGTGAAAATATCTTTGAGTACTTATTGTGCTGCTGAGCAGAGCCCTAGATAAGTACATCTTTGCAGGATCCCTGAGATCAGAAATGGAGGTTTCTATCAATCCCTTTCTAGCCTGAATAGCTCAGATTTATTCCCTGAATATGTGTGTCCTGGCTCTGCACTGTTGGTGTGGTTTGGATAGCTGTAGAGGGTGAACTCCCCATCTCTCCCCACTGGCAACAGGAGGAGACGAAAGGGAGTGTGATGGCCAGGTAGGTGACATTAATGGCAAGAATCCAAGCACAGGGACATTGCATCAGCTTGATGTGATCATTCAATTGCTGGTCTCACAAGAAGGTGTTTTTTTGACTGCAGCACTGTCATCCCTCACTTTGTCATTAAGCTAAATGGTCCAACTCATTGAGAAAAGTTTTTTCCAATCACTTCATCATTGCAGCGACTTCTCCAAACCCTCTCCAACTGTTTAACCCTCTATTAACACCTATACTGGACAGTAGAAGGGAGGGCATTCACAGGCAGGGAGCAGGGTTTCCCCTCTCCAGGAGCTCCATAGGCTCTTCCTCAAGTCTGACCATGTCAGAAGTCCTTGGGAGATCATTAAAAAGAATGGGACCTTGGGAAGGTTTAGGGACCAGTTCATTTATCCTGTCCTCTGGAGGTCATCTGAGGATGATCTCAAGAGGTCCCTTTCAACCTAAATGACTCTGTGATTTTGTGACTCGTTATCAGAGTAAGAGGAGATGCTGGACCCTACACCCCGCCTGGATATCCACCAACCAGGAAAGATACGGAGGTACCAGAGATGCTTCAGGGAAGATCTATGTGCATGACCAAGGACTTCGAAACAAAGCCTGATCATAAGAGAGTAAGGACAGCTTAGGTTAAGGTGGCCTTAACCACAACCTGCAATTAGCAGCCCATTTTGTAACACTGGGGATAATGAAACACCATAACAGTTTCCTGAGGGTTGTCCTTGAGCCTACATCATGAACAACCTTTACATTGGTTGGACGCATCTCAAAAAGATTTGTCCTAGGTCAGATGGGATCTACCTCAGGGTAGTTGACATGTCACACACAGTTGGACCGAATGATCCCTTGGTGTCTAAAGGCTCAGGGAACTTCTGAGCAAGAAAAGAACCAGAGGAGCCAGGGGACTGTACAAAGCCTTTGTTCTCATTTCAGACCCTGACAGAGCCGCATGTCAAGTCATAGGAAAGTGGCACGGTATAATACTGTGCAGGTCAACAGCACCTTTCATCTGAGGATTGTAAAGCCCTTTCAAGACATCAGTTTGTTAAACCTCACAACACCCCTGTGAGGTAGGTATTACTCCCCATTTTACAGACGGGGGGAACTGAGGCACAGAGAAATGCAATGGCTTGGCCAAGGCCTTTGGGCAAGCCAATGACACAGGCAGGAGGTCTTCCTGCTCTTGTTCCCGGCTTGTGGCTCCTTCCCCCTTTGGACAGCAGAGTGTTAGCAGCTCACAGAGCCACTGCTGGGCTTGCCCCGTGAGCAGGGAACATGCAATGTTTACGGAGGGCTCCTGAGCCCCTTGAAAGCACCCTGGTAACCAGCTGCCACCAGCACTTCAGACATTAAACCATTTCCCAGACAGCTTTCTCCTTCCAGGTACGACCCCAGGATTGTCACTGTTTTTTCTTGTACAATCAGGCAGGAGGTCAGGAGGAGCCTGAGAACTTGGATCCTTCATGGAAATGTCCCAGCACTGCATGGCACAGTCCAAACTGGAAACCACTTTTCTCTCATGGCAAATGTCTCCCCGGAGGCAATGCCCAGCATTGAACTCTGGTGGCAATGGGGGGCGGGGAGGGGGTCCTCACCAGGCCTGGAGGAGAAGGAGGAGGTAGCTAGAAAGATATCACACGGCTTTTGCTGCCACTGTCGTCAGCATCTTTCGTCAGTGTTGGATGTTCACTTGACCCCAAGTCACCCCAGCCCAGCCCATGTGCAATGTCAAGAAGAAACTAAAGCTGGGGGGTAAATTGGCCAGGAAGCAATGCCAGGAGCTGTGGTGGAGTCTCCATCATGGTAACCCCACCACCAACCCACTCCAACCCTTAGTTATGTCATGGTACCGATTTCCCCTCTCCTCCCCCCACCACTACAGTTTTTGTGCTGAATACATATTCTGTCCTATAAAAATAGTCCTCTGGTATCAAAAGACAAATAAAACAAGAGAGGAATAAAAGACCCCTGTCGCCAGCAGCAGTGCAAATCAGGAGAGCCAGCTCAGGAAGGATGGGCTTAAGGTGTCCTTGGTTTGTCATTTCTTCAAGGGGAAGGAGGTTGATTGGACTTTGATGGCTGGGACTGGCCTAGAGCGAGAAGAAAGAGAAAGGAGACAACTCATTTGAGTGCAGATACCAAGCATCCACCACCTCCACCATAACCAGCTGCTGTCCTTGAGACCAGAGGGGACCTGGGACTGCCATGGTCACCCATGTCCTCTCTCAAAGATACAACCCCAAATTGTATCACTTTGAGGTGTTTTACTTTAGCGTACCCTCAAAACCGTGACAGGATGCAGAGTCCACCAAAGCATGTGGTGACACCGGRCAGTAACCAGCAGTGAGAACTGGGAGCCCACCAGCTGCGGGAGTGATGTCCCCCAAGGGGTTACTGCCCTTGGCTTCCCAAGAACAGCCAAGGTGGTTCGTGCACTACCAAGAGACATCATCAAATCAACCAACCTGATATGGACCCTATAGTCCATCCTGGGAATTCATGAAATCTCTCACCTCATCCATCCAGGAAAGACAACAGTTCCCTGGACCTCTCCTAGCATGTTGGTGGTGTCAAGTAATGAATACAGACCAGGACACGGGCACATCCTGCTCCCTGGCACAAGTCTGGGCCTGCCAGTCTACACTTTCTGACATGGGCTCCATTTCAAGAGAGGATGGCCAGGGACTGCTCTCAGTGGGCAGCAAGGACAAACCTACTCCGTTTGGGGGAGGGAGCTGAGTTTGGCTGCTGCAATGTGCCAAGTCTTTCTCTTTTGGGACCACAGAACAGGCCTGTTTTATCTACTAGAAGAGATGAGCTATAGAGATTGAGTTACACTGAGAAATTTTGGGGCATATTCAGCCTCTTTGTGGTGGCAACTACAAAGGCATAAGAGCCTAAAATAGTGTAAGAGGGTCAAAGCAGTAATTAGCAAAGCAGACTGTCTGGGGACGAGGGCCAACTTCAGTCCAGCATGGTGCCTTCTCTCCATGGCTGGATATGGCCCACAAGCCTGGCTAGCAGGAGCGGATGCAAGCGCGATCCCTTGAGACTCCACTGACCCATATCCAGAGGATTTAGCAGTATAGCAAGAGTTGAAACTAGTAGTGATATTGTAAAGGACTTGGACTTAATCTCCCAGCTCCGAACTGGAAAACCCACATCCTCCATTCCCTTGGACACAGGTGCCCAAGCCCTGCTGTTGCTGGGGTACCCAGAGGGGCTATGTCCTGCTCATCTAGGAGCCTCTGGGAAGGCGGACATTTAATGCCCAGTCTCCTGGTTCCCAGTCCAGTGCTTAACCAAAGGCCATCCCCCCACAAGCAGTCCCTATGGTCCTGCATGGCGTCTGTGACTCACCTTTGAGGTGGCATCGGCCTGCAGGGAGGAAAGATGAAAGAGAGCATCAATGTCCATCCCTTCACTGTCCCCCAGCAGAACACCAACAGCTCCCTCCATGCTCTGGGATAGGAGGCCACATGCACCCCCAAAGGATGGCATCTCCCTTAACCCTTCAGGACCTTACAAGACCCAAAGTCCCAACCTTGGTCACCGTTGGCCAACCTTGGCCAAACCCTATGGGGTCCTGCCAGGTGGAGGCATGGCTGCAGACCCCGGGCACCTGCAGGTACCTTGCTCAGGTGGGCAGGCTTTTCTCCTGCACCATGCAGGAAGGAGCATGGGCACAGGATTGTTTATGCACGTAGCATCCCCATCTGGACAAACACTTTGGTTGCAGTTGCTCCCCAAGTAGCAGAATTTGGGACGTCTTCTGATTTCCTTCCTACCTTTTGCTGCTGCCCCCAAATGCTCTGTACCAAAGATCCACAATGTCTTACAGATGAGTTACCCCAAAGTTGGTGGGCTTTGAACTCCTCTGTATCTCCAGCAGCATGCACAGACCTGCACACTCCCAAGAACAGAGCATTTCTCCTGCCCCTCAGCAGCCTGGCCTGTACACACCAGCCATATCAGGGTGGAGCAGGAGAAACCCAGGTCACAGTGAAGACACCACAAGGGGCAGACCAGGGCACACCACAATGACATTTGGGATGTCCCACCCAAACGTGACCCACAAGACCCCCCACTGTGTCCACCTGCAGGACCCCAGCAGTGGTGGCAGATAGCTCAACTCCTCTCTCAACTTACTTCAATGGCCTCGTGGGGTGGCTCATGGCACTTGTACCCGACACCTTGAAGTTGGTAGGAGGGACCATGACCAGCAGGGTCTGTCCATGTGCAGGAGGCAGCTCTTTGGCCAGAAGAGGACTTCCAGGCAGCGGTCGACGGGGGGGCTGGTGCTTTGGGATGACCTGGGATCACAAAGTGTATGGGGAGAGACAACATCCTTAGAGGAGCATCCAATGACCTCCTACAAACCTCTCTCCCCTGCTGCAGCGCTGAGATGCTTCAAAGCATGTAAACAACACCCAAACTACCTTAAAATATTCTCAGTATCTAATGAGCTTTCTTCACCATTGCAACAGATTCATCTCTTGGGTGGCGTGACAGCTCCTTAATAGGGCCCAACTCAAAAGAGCCACAGGCAACCAAAGAACAGGGAATTTCTATGAGTCTGGAAGGAAAGCACAGCCAACCAGCAAAGCTCACCAGTGGGGTCCTCACGGGGCTGCAGGGAAGAGGTTTCTTTGGAGGCGGCAGCTTAGCCTGGGAGACGAACGTTTTGGTGGGGACCATGGGTGATTTGCTGACTGGCGGAGGTGGCCTGGCAGGCTTGGGGTCTCTCGGGCGCAGAGGGATGGAGTGGGGAGGCGGGCGAAGAGGATGGACAATGTTGACAGGCTGAGAGCCGGGCTGGTGAGCGCTGGGTTTGGGGGGGAACGCAGCCCGTGTTGCCTGCAGGGACGAGAAAAGCAGAGGTATGGAGAAAATCCTTAGGTGCATTTTCCTGGGTGCTGAAAAGCAGATGTCCCCTCAAGGTCTGGGTGCTAGGGAGTTGCAGGAGAAGCACTGGCTATTTATTCCACTTTCTGGGACCACCACTTTTACCATCCTGCCCAAAAGCTGAACATGTTTGCTCCTCAGTAACCATATGAGAGCACACAGGGATGAGAAAGGTGGTCTCAGGAGATCTGGAGCAGGGCCAGCTCTGGTGAATCCATACCAGAGTTCCACCAGATGGGAGACGTCATCCATTCTGCTCCCCTCTCAGCCACTGTGGCTGTGCTCAAAAAAACTAAATTCTTCCTAAATTCAGCCCCAGGCTTATCCATCCCAAGGTCACCAGAGCTGACACAACCAGCAGCAGAAGCATCTGCCTCCCCGGAGACCCAGCACAAAGTCATCAGCAGGATTGCACAGCCCCTGCTAAGCTTTGCCGTGGTGATGGGCAATTTTTCGGCAGAGGCTCCTGGCAATCACCGGGGTCTTTTTGAGCAGGCAGAGCTCAACAGACTCACTTTTAGGAGGGATGTGTACTACTGACCAAGGGCTCACAGTGTAGACAATGCAAAATCAGCACAGAGCACCAGTTGCTTGCCCAGTTGCTAGAGGTAGATGTGATCACCCACAAGTATCAAGTCCCAGGGAGGGAAAGCAAACCTGGAAGGTGAGTTATTACTTACTTTATTAGTGTGGCTGGAGGTGGAAATGTTCCGCAAGGTGAAAGCAGCTTTGGGATGGCCACTGGTTGACTTCCGACTGATGGTTTTGTTCCTGCCCGGGATCACAAACATAAATCACAGATGGCAAAATAAATCAACCATTTTTGCAACAGCTGCCTCCCAAAATGCTGCACATCAGCGAGATCCTGTCTCCATTAACAGATCATTAACAGACAGTCTTGCAGTGCTGGTGAGCAGGAACGACAAGTCTGTCTTGAGATAATGAGGGTAATGAAGGATGTTGTTTGGTTCTGGGTTTTTTTCTCAAATTATTGCAGGGGCTCTGATGTATGTGTGTGTCTGTACCTGTACTGGGAAGGGAAATAATGAGAATATCTAAACTTAGTGCTCCTTTAGAGCCCTTCCAGTTCTTGCAGCCTGCTAGGAGCAGATGGCGAGAAAGCTCCTCGGTACCAGGCCACCTTCGTCATTGCTCTCTGGGGTTGTCCTGTCCGGAGGACCATTCCTGTCCTCTGCTCAGGGGAGAGCTGAGAGCCTCATATTTTCCCAGGAGAGAGCTCTTCATATCTCAAACCAGGTCTCATACCAGTTTGAAACAGACCCTGTGCACCACCAGCTCCCCCACAACCATTCCTACCAGGCTGGATGCTGCCAGTGGCAAGAAAACAAGGTTTCAGGGTCTCACTGGGTCCTCAAGAGAGAAGGGATTTAGGACGCATCACCCACCTATATGTCTCCTGGCTCCTCCTCCTCATCTCCTTTATCCATTTATTCAGGAGCGAGTTCTCCCGCCGGTACCAAAAGTAGATGCTCATCATCAGGGCCGGGAGGAAGAGCAGGAAGATGAGCAGAAGGGTTAATAGGATGGCTTCGTGATCTGGCAGGGAAAGCACAAAGATCAGTGTGGGGCTGGGAGAGCCAGCAGCCTCTGGCTTCACTCGATGGAAACGTCGGTCCCGTCTGCCCATTCCCAGCCACCCAGGCTAGAGACATCATTGCTGATCACACCTCCAAAAAGGGAGCAGTACCAGCCGGTGGTCTCTGATAAAAATGGGTGGCCACCAAGCAACCAGAGCTGGGCACAGGCTGTGAGTCTGCCTGAACAGACCCAACCCAGCACATTTGGGAGCAGAGCTGTCAGCAGCTTTATCACCCCATTTCCCCCTCTCATGGCATCGCTCCAGCCCCACCAGCGTCGCAAGGCACCGGAGGAGAAGTCATGACTCACTGTCGCGCTGCACAGGGCCACTGTCCACGCTGCCACCTAAGCCCGGCTTCTCGCAGTAGGGGGGAGCCCAGCCGGCATCGCAGTGGCAGTTCTTGTTGCTGTTGCAGACCTGCAGAGAGATAAGGAGGGTTGGAGACCACAAGGGATGTGTGGAAACGATGGTCTGTACGGTGGGGATGAGAGCAGACGGCCAGTGGCAGGAGTCCGGGCTGAAAGAGCTTAACCCCTGCCAATATTCACCCCTTGAACATCACTTGGATCGTGTCTGTGTTGCCCTCAAATCTGTGATAGCAATGTACAGAGATATTTTCTTGCTGATGCTTTTACTTCCCTGCTCTTTGCAGAAACCTTGAAGACAGGTATCTTATACCCTCAGTTTTCGCACTGCTTGACTAGACAAGCCTGATGCCCTTAATACTTTGTGTTAGGCCAGAAGTTTGTTAAACATCTTCCCCCGTCTTTCCCATTAAACCATAGCATTTCTGAAGCAGAAAATCCAAACCAAGAGCCTTAATGACGCTGAGCAGAATGGAAGGGTAAATTTGGGTGTTTTACCTATCAATCACGTTTCTCTAGATAATCCAGCAGTGATTTTCTACAGCAGTTTGTTGTTGCCGTATCTGACAAAGCCTTGCATTCTGCAGAGGTCAAATCTTTGTAGCCTTTAAGCTTTGGACAATAGTGGCTTTTTCTATTCGTTGAACCATTTCCCTGCCTTTTTGCAGTCCCAGTTGTGTTTCTAACTCTTGTTTTGCTCTCAGAGGGAACAGGCACCTGCTCTGAGCTCTAAACGCTCTCCAGTTCAAACTGAACCTTGATCCAAATTTTGCAGATGGTCCCTCCATCACAAATGATCTTCTTCCTCTAACTTGGTCATGGGTAAGCAAAGGTCTCAGCTCAGTCTCACCCATAGCTGATGCATTAGACAGTTATGAAAAGCAGATGCCCACTGCATTGCAAGGCTCATCCCTGTGGGAGACACTTGGCTTTGCTTAAGAATCCGCGCTCATCTCGGGAGCCTGCTGTAGGTCACCCTATATAATAACTCACCCCATGGCCGTTGCACCGGGAAACGCACTTTTCCAGCTCAAAAAGGGAGGCATTCTGGCACCGGCGATCTTTGCAAACCTGAGAGAGAGACAAGAAGCTAAGGTTAGAGAAAGACCTGAGAGAGGGGGGACAGTGATCTTCTGGCTTCACCGATGGGAGTCCTCTGGAAGGATGTTGTCCGTTGGAAAATGCAGGTTGGTTAAATCGTATTGTTCCAGGTCAATGCATTTCACTCCAATTTTCAGCACAGCCCAGGAAACCTCTGCCATTTCCCCATCCAGGACGGCTCAGCGGAGTCCAGCCACCACCACTCCCAGCCCCCTCCCTTGACAACCCACCTGGCAGCTCCTGGAGAAGGCATTTCCCATCTGGCCCTAAAACGCAGGCACCAGCCAAAAAACCCGACACCGGATTTCAAAACCAGCCATCCTTTCTCATGAAAATGTCGACATTTTGGCCTTCCATCCCAAACTGGGATGAAAATTTCACAATTAAAATGCCAAATAGCAAAGGCCATATCTCTGCAGCCAGCTCTGTCTGGCGTGCATCCCTGCTACCGTGTTGTCGACCAGACTTCTGCCCTTTCTCAGCTGAACCGACCCTCTGTAAAGTACTTGGAGATGCAGGGGCTGTAAAAGAGACTAATGCTCGGTTCGCAGCATCTGTTTAGATCTGTCGTCTTGATTCCTAACACAGCTTTCCCCTGGGAAACAGTGTATTCATAGGAGGAAGCCTCATCCACCAAGTCCCGGGGCATGCAATTCTTGTTGGGGTTGCTCCACTATGCATTAAATCAGTAAAGAAGCATGGAGGCCAGAGAGAAGAATTTGGTGGCCTGCACACAAGCATCTGGTGATGTCTAGAAATGCCCCTGTTGAGGTGTCATCAAGGCAATGTCTGCAGGCCTGGGGGAAACCACGTCCCATGGCCCAGCTGTAACACAGAGAAGAGCCAATGTCTACATTGGAGCTGGGACAAGAGCAAAGGAGCTGATCTCCTGGAGGAGACCCCAGCCCTAGGAAGAGGTACTCACCATCCCATCTCCGCATTTCGTCCCYGTCATCACCAGCCCAGGGTCAGAGAGGTCTTCCTCATCGTCCTTTGCGGTGTACATGTAGGTGCCTCGGCACTTCACCTCTCGTCCATTGAAGCGGATGGTGGTGTCGATGGAGACAGTGTTGGTCCCCTGGGGCTTCTTAGCTGAGCTCTGGCACTGGATCTTGCCACACATAGCATCCCTAGGAGCAGGACATAGCTGAGGTGAGGGCAGGAGATGTGGGTATCTGCTGCTTCACCCTCCCTGCCCCATCACCCTCTGTCCCGCTGCCTGCTGGCTCACCTCCCTCTGAATTTATGGCCGTGGGACGTTGTGATGGGAGAGGCTCAGCAGGTTCAGAAAGGACTTAGATAAATCATGGACAGCACAGAGAAATGCTGGAGGGAACAGGCAGGGGGAGTCCCTCTAACATCCCTGGTCTAACTGGGAATACTGGAGAGCACACGCTCCCTAAATAGCATCTCCTGCTGATGCTGTCTTTGATTTTCCCTTCAGGCTGGGCTGGGAGGTGATGCATGGTGGAACAACCTCCCAGCAGTGATGGGGACTGAGCCCAGGAAGGACCTGGTGGCTTCCTCAGGTCCAAAACGGAGTTGGCCCAAGGGGTGATGCCAGAAGGTCAGGGTAAGGGCCTCACCAGCCCCTTTGGCAGGGGTGGGCAGTGGGGGGCTGCAGGTGCAGGAGGAGGAGATGGGGCACCCATGGGTTCCAGCGCTGCACCCACCTCTTGTCGCATTTCACGTAGCGCCCTTGGCTGTCTTTGCCGCAGTTGCCGTAGGTGTTGCCAGCCATGTTCACGTCCTGGAAACAGGCGTCCGGGGCTGGCCAGGCGCCTGCAGGGAGGGAGGAAAGGTCCCACGTGGGATGGGGAAAGCAGCCAGTAGGGAGAAATACCAAAACCAGGAGCGGTGGCTGGATGCTCGTGGAGAAAACACCATGGAAATTTTTCCTGGAGAGCTGCTGCTGTGGGTGCTGGGCCAAGAACAGCACAAGAGGGGTGAAATCCCCTTTTCTCTGGGGTTTAGCAGAGAATTTTGGCCCTGGGGGAGGATTCCCCCCTGTGCCTGCTGCAGCTCTCCTGGGGGCACCCATAGGTGCTGGCCCTGGGGGTGGCCGCACCGCTATGCAAATGGGGACCTATGTACCCTGCATGGGGTGGCAGCAGTAGCGGGGTGTACGTGGGTGCGAGCAGGGTGTTGAAAGTGTGGGTATGGAGGCTGTAGTGCGCACAGGGGCAGGGTGCAGCACGTGGCTGCGCGTGGCCATAGGTAGTGTGGGGGCCCTATACAGCATGGGGTCATACGCAGCTGGGGGCCATACACAGCAGATGGCCGTATGGAGCATATGAGCTATGTGCCATATGCAGAGTGGGGGCCATATGCAGCATGGGGGCTGTATGCAGCATGGGGGCTGTATGCAGTCTGTGGCCATATACAGTGTATATATATATGAACTGTGTAACAACCATATGAAGCATGGGGCCATGTACACCTTATGAGCCACATCACCTACAGGCCATATGCAGTATAGGGTCTGTAGGCAGTGTGAGGGCTGTATGCAGAATATGGGCTAACTAAAGCAAGGAGGCCATATATAGCCTATGCAGTACATGAGCCATATGCAGTGCTGAAGCCATATGTAGTGTATGGGCTGCACTACAGCGTGGAGGTCACTTGCAGCCTATGGAGTCATGTGCAGCATGGGGATCATATGCAGCATGGGGGCTGTATGTAATGTATGGGCTGTATGCAGCATGGGGACCATAGGCAGAGGGTAGACGGGCTGTGCACAGCAGAGGACCAGGCACCTGTGAGTGTGCGTGCACAGCACCCCCAGCCCTCCATGCCAGCCCCACGGATGTTGACCCCAACCCTGGATGGGGACAGCACAACCCCTCCATCCACCACCCTCCAGCCCCACGGGCAGGGGGCACGGAGACCCCATGTGCAGACACAGCGCTGAGACCCAACGTGGCTCCTGCTCCAGAGAGGGGTGGCAAGGAGGCAGGGCTGGGGCTGGTGGGACTCACCTGGTCCCCAGAGCTGGACGCACTGCTGGTGGTGGGTCATGCACATGCCGTTGTTGCAGTAAGCCTCGCCGTAGGCGCAGGATGAGCCATCCAGCAGGTATACGTTGGCTGGGCAGTAGGGTGAGGCACCCGTGCAGTATTCGGGGAGGTCGCAGGATCCCGCTGCTTCCCTGCAGATCGTCCCAGCCACCTTTAGCTGCCGCAGGAGGAGAGAGAAACATCAGCACTGAGCAGCAGCAAAGGGGACAAGCCAGCATTCCTGCTGCYTCCTGGTACAGCTTGGGGCCATAAACTGTCTATAATGTCCCCTGTGGGACTATATAGGGCTGTCAGGGTACAAAGCCAAATTCCTGGGCTGGACCCCAGCCACAAATCAGCCAGCAGAGACTCCCCTGTGGACATGAGTTTACATATAACCCTCCTCATTTGAAACCAGGGGGTGGTTGACCTCAGGGACGTGCAGTGTGTGAGTCCCAGGGGGGTGGTGGGGGCTGTATTTCCCTGCTCAGCTCATAGGTGGGCGGGTGGGCACGGTGGGGGGCACAACGGGGGGCTTACCTTGCAGCTCTGGCAGCAGTCACCGTGGGCACACTGGGCCCCCGCCTTCAGCGTGCAGTTGTGTGCATTGCAGCACGGGTTGGTGCACTCCTGCATGGGGAGAAGACACCACCAYGGTCAGCGAGTCCATCCCTTCCCCGTTGCTGACCCCAGCCCCTTCTCCACCCATCACAGCACTGCTCTTCTCACTTTGACGATGGGGAAACTGAGGCACAGGGCGGATGAGGAAGACCTGAGCACTCTGGGGCAAAGTCAAGAAGAAAGCCAGGACCAGGTTAAATGGATTTAGGAAGGTGGGACTGGGAAGAGCCCTTGGGATGGACCAGCAAACCCCTTTCCCTTGGAAATACCCCTCTCCATGTGGGCTGCGTCCTGCCACCCAGCAGCTGAGCTGAGCTGCAAAAGCCTCTGCGGTAAAGCAATGCAGCACCCAGCACCATACCTCCACCTCCCCACAGTCACAGTCTTCTCCTTCCTCCAGAAAGCCGTTGCCACATTTCCGTCCCACCACCAGGTCCTTGGTGTCGGGCAGGTTGAAGAGACACATGCCACCTCCCTTCTGGAAGTAGTTCTCCAGCTGCCTCTTGCTGCAGGAGCTGAACACGCGAGGGAAGGGGTGTCTGCGCAGGGGACAGATGGGGAGGGATGGGAACCRGGGCGATCAGGACCAGGAGAAGGTGGAAAACCACAGTCAGAGCTGGGAAATAAGGACACGGGCGAACTGGCACAAACCCTTCCAAGAGCAGAAGCCACCATCGGCCAGATGCATCAAGATCGCAAACATCCCCCACCCCAACTCGCGGGGCTGAGCGTTAGATTAATAACCAGGGAACACCACACTGAACCCAAATATTTTCCAGAATGGGATGGGATGGACAAGCAGAGCTGCTATACACCACCCCCAGAGCATCAACCCTCCAGCAAGAAACCTCTTGGAGATTGGAGACCCCCATGATCTGAACCTCAAAGCCCAAGAGCACCCATGCCTGCAGGTTCTGCCAGCTCGATGCTGGTGTAGGTGTCACCTCCGTGCCTCGGACCTTTGCAGCTGGGACACCACAGACCCCCCCGTCCTAACCGCAAGGCGGGTCTCCACATCTGCAGTGACTATCTGCTCAGGATGTCTGCTAAATATGTGCCTGCTATCACCGAACCACTGATGGGAAATACCCGTTTGGGGCTATTTAAATACTTCCAAGGCTGAGATAGAGAAAAATCCTCTAAAAAATTAAAGAAAAATGGAAAAGAAACACAAAAAAAMCTCATATGAAATCATTCACAAGGCCTGAGCAGCAAAAAAAAATTAGAGCCTACTACACATAAGGTCATTTCTCTAACAGCCCAACTGGCCTTTCCCACAGGGAGCTGGAGAGAAATGGTGATTTTTCTAGAGAAGCTCTGAGCATGGTTCTTCCGTAATTTTGCACAAGTTTGTGGGTTTTTTTGTGTGATGTACTAAGAAGGAGGAAGCAGAGAACAAGAGCTGTGCACCGCTCTCCGCTTCAGTGCTGGTTTCATTTCCTCCTATGGCTGAAAAAAAGTTTTACTTCATATTAGGATATCTCATTTCTGAGATGACACAGAGGGCTTTTTCTAAAAGTATTTTTGAAGTCTGGGGGAAATCTCTTGAGCTGTAGGGAAAGCCGTAAGTCCATGCAAGTTATGGGAGGGTGAGCAGGTAAATATACCCAATAAGCTGGTCCATGAACATGCAAATAGGGACAGGTTGAAGACAGTCAAAAATGTGTTTCCTGCCCGTGTGGGGAAAAAAATATTTCAGCAAAAATAAGAAGGAAGAAATGTCACGGGGAGATGTCAGCTCAGAGAGCTTTGCCTGCAGGGGTGAGCAGGGGCACAGCTGAGCTACAGCATCTGCTACTGCTTTGCACCAGCGCATCCAGCTCTGGTGGCTGGGGGCAGGGTAATTAATTAGTAGGATAACTAAACAAACAAGTTCACAACTGCCTCGTCCTGGAAAGCCGGTGCTTTTCCCCACCACAATCCACCTAGGCAGAGACTAAACCCCACGGGGTCAGCGCCRCGGTCTGACAGCCCTGAGAGACACAGGAAAACAGCCTGGGGACACCCTGAAACCGCATCATGGTTTTTGACTGTTATTTATTAATTGGAAGAGCAGGTGGGTTCAAATAACGGGGAATAAACAGCTGCTTTTCTGCAGTGCAGGGAAATCTGGGATGACTGTATTGTCAGGAGCTGGAAAACCCAACAGGAGAAGGACCTTGGAAGGGAAAGTGGCACCAACCAGCTGAATTTCATACAGCTTTGGGCCGAATTAAAGGGTAAAAGCAAAGGAAAACAAACCCTGGAGGGATGCCAGAGAGCATGAAAGCTAATGACTGCCACACCAGAGCATCCCACATCCAGATTTAGTGGGGTTGGGGTGAGGGATGTGAGCTCACCCCACCTCAGCCCCGCGATGATGTGAGTTCCTGCTAGCATGACCGGGGACTGGGCACCCCTTGGTCCTCCGGTCTTACAATAAAGAATAATTTCATTGTGCTGAGGTGTGGGTTAGCACAGGAAAATGCCTTGGATTCCTGTCATGTGTTTACCAGATAACATCCATTTGCTTCCATCCCCAGTTCTTTTGGGATGGGGCCGCTACCCCTCTGCTACCCTCTGCTACCCCTYGGAGACCACCGGCCCTGCCTGCTCCTGGGTCCCGGGATGCGCTCACTCTAGGGAACTGGGATGTACAGGGCAAATGGGGAGGAGGGCAACCAGCCGGGTCCCCCTTTGCAAGGGGGCACTGCACCCACAACGGTGCYTTGCAGGACGGGACCCCCTCCCCACTCCCCAGCCCACCCAGCTGCAAACAGCATCCACAACCTGCTGGGGGGCTTAGGGGCCACATCCCATCCCCACCGCCACTTACCCGGTGGCCGCTGCCATGACACAGCCACCTTGCTCTGGGGTGGCCTCCACGCAGCAGCCCGCGCTGTCGTGGCTCATGCCGAAATTGTGGCCAATTTCGTGGGCCATAGTGGCGGCTGCTCCGATGGGCTGCTCCGAGTGGTCCTGCATAGGGATGGGGGATGTGTCAACACAGAAGCCAGAAGCGATGGAGAGGGGTGATCCCACAGCAGGGAATGAGGTTGGGGTGATGGAGGGACCACAACATCCCTGGGATTGCAACTGGATCCCGTGGGAGGTACAGAGGGAGGAGGATTCATGGCAGAAGTGGGGTTTGGTCTCCTCAAAGTCCCACATGGGACTGTTGGGAGGCTCTTGCTGGAGCCAACTGCTGAAAACCTGGGGCCTTGGAAGGTGCATCCCAAAAACCAGAAACCTCGGTGCCCCACACCACCACCTGCCTAGGGACCACAGCACACCAGGGCCACCATCACCCCATCAGGAGGAGGATAAGAGTTTTCTGGGGCAGACATGACCCTATAAAACCAGAGAGCACAAGCAGGGAACAAGCAGGGACTATTCAATATGAGGGGCAGAAGCAACACAGGAGACCCCAACGCTGCTGCTAGCTGCAAGCTGGGGGTGTACATRGGGCGGGAGACCTTTAAACCAGCCCTTTCTCACCCTCCTTAGTACTTGACCAACATCTGAGAGGGGTAAGGGGCTACCAGCATCATCATTCGCTCTCAGGCTGCATCCCAGGACCAACCCCAGATGGCTGGTCCTCCAAGCCCGTGAAGAACCCCAGCAGGATGGAGTGGCAATGGAGTCCCCCAGCCTGGGAGGAGCAGCAGGGACCCCTGTGCCTCTCTTACCATGCTGACACCTCCGGAGTTATCCGCGCTGCACATCCCCTCCAGCGGGGCCATGCCAATGGTTGTCCCCCTGAATGTCTTCCCTCTACCCAGAAAGGAGAACAGAGGGGCAGTTAGCACCCCAGGGGTGGTTTGGAGACCCCAGTCTGAGCTGGGAGCCCCCTGCCCTGACGTCCCCAGGTCCATAGGGGTGCTCACGTCAGCAACTGGGCGTTGTCATGCTTCTTGCGTGACCTCAGTGCCTTCTTCCACTGCAGGAAGGACCAGAGTGTGGCATTGGCGTCACTGGTGACGGCACACTGGTCCCGCTCCGTCCACACCTCCAGACCGATCAGGGCCACCTTGATATTCAGCGACCTGTAAAACTGCAGGGAGGGGACAGGGATGGAGGGGACGGGGACTCGCATTCACTGTACATCCTCCATCACTGCCACGGCATTTCAGCTGGTGGGTCTCCATGCTTTACCTCCAGCTGGGTGACTTGGGGACACACTTGTCCCAAATCCACCTGCAAGCATGAGCTCTACAGGCACAGGCATGGGCACAGGAGCCAGTCAGGGTGGCACGATGCCATCCATCAGCTGACAACGCCTGAGAATGTCCCTACTCGTGTCGAGGATGCCAGCATTGATCCCCATCGCCTCAGCAGGGTGAAGAGCCAGCACCCTCTTCACTGCTGCAGCTCAGCCGATGGGTGGCAAAGTATTTTCCCCTGCATGCTCACATCTGCCATCTAAACTCCTAGCCCCAGTGACACGGGGACAGTCCCTGGGGGCCACCACTAGGCTGGCCCTGAGCTCAGGTGCTTTCACATGCACCGGGGATGATGGAGGTGGTGGCAGGTCCCTCTTGCCAGCCGTTACCTTGTCGACGTAGTTTGCGATCTCCACGATGCGCTGCTTGGTGTGGCCCAGGTTGAGGTTCTGGTTCCTGTACTGCAGAGAGATGGGGATGGGGAAGGGTCACTGGAGGAAGAGCAGGGAGGGAGACAGAGAGGGGTCCCGGCTTTTCAGCAGGGGACCGGGTTTCTGCCCCCCACGGCACTCACCAGTGTGTGATCGGCAACAATGAAGAGCTCCATGTACTTCATGGTCCTCCAAGCATCTCTCTTCGCCTGCAAGACAGACAGCAAGGCTTGGAGGAGCGAAAGAGCAAGCAGCCCATGGCTCTGAGCATCCTGGGTTCCCCAGACACTGCAGAGCTGCCCAGGAAGGACGGCCGAGAGGGGAAACTGAGGCATGAGGAGACCAGGAAAATTTGGGCAGCTTTAGTGCAATTCCCAATGTCACCTCACATCACATCCCACATCGTATGACACAGCACCGATCCCCAACCCACACGTCCTCCCTTTGAGGTCTCCTGCCCAAACTCAAACCAGGTGAGCTGCCCATGAACGCCCCTCACGTCTCATCTGCCTGCGCAACCCTGCCCAGATGCGAGGGTGATGGGCACCCCGCCACAAGCTGCAGGCATTTAGCAGGGGCACAGACGGCCCCGCTCTCAGCCCTCTGCCCCTCCACAAGCGAAGGACCCCAGGATGGATTTACCCGGTGGTGGTGCACTGGCTGGAAGAGCTGAGCGATGTCAGCAATGGTGCTCCCGAAATCATCGCCGTGGCTGCAGGTCCCACCTCGGATGGGCAAGTGCTCTGCTCGGTGGATGACGTGGTGGCCTGGCTCGGGGGTCCCCAGGGGTTTCAGGTAGTAGCTGGCGTTGCTGCTCAGCACTATCAGGCCCCTGGCAATAGAGAGCAGCCCCCGATGGCTCCTGTGGTGCTTTCACTCCAGCTCCCCCAGCCCCTGCTGAGGCCCCACAAACTCACTGCACCTCAGCTTGGTCCATACCCGGGGTGGGGGCAGAGACAAGAGATGGATGTCTCTGTCAATACAGCCCTATGAGCTAATATATCCTTAGCATTAAAACCTCCATGCCGGTCAGACCACACAAACACGGGATAGCAGCTGGTGGTTCCAACAGGGCAAAGCTCAGTTCTGGGGTGCCCGCTGCGGGTGTGGGATCCTGCCTCCTCCAGAGACGAAYTTCCTTGAAGGCAGCTCATGCCGCCAGAAAAATGGCCTCTCCCCTCCCTGCCCACCCTCAGGGTTGGGTGAAGGATGGAAGAAGGGGAGCGATGGAAAATCAGCCCCATGAAGCATCTAGAGCTGGTCTAGCAGGACCATCAGAGCTGCTTCGGGGGGTCCCCAGAGGGGGTCCCTGAAGGGAGGAAGGGGGTAGCAGAATCCATCCCCCTCTTCATCAGCCCCACAAGCCCCGCCCTGGCCCCACATGTCTCCGTACCGTATTCCTGAGCAGGTGCTGAGGACGACCCAGGAGCCGCCATAGCCCCGGACGTGCCCATGGTAGTAGCAGTGGTCCTGGGAGAAAGGCGATGGAGACCTCCATTAGAAACCACCATGTAGGGCTGGGCAGCAACAAACCCCATGTGCTCAGCCCAAAAAACCACCTGTTTTGCATTTCCCGGCCAGGCAAGCAGTGTCCCTCTGCACTGGGGAACGGGAGGGATGGAGCCAGGAGGCTGCCGGCTCCAGTGGTTCAGCCAGGGACACAGACAGCCCCGCGCCCGGCTCGGCGTGCTGGAAGGGTGACAAATGGCCGGTGGGGGGACGTCGGGGAGAGCGAGGGCTGCTCGAGCCTGGCGCTGCCTGTGTTTATTTCCCGAGGTGTTGTATCGCGGCCAAGAGATACAGGAGCCACGTGTTGCTGCATTCTTCCCGCGACAGGCGCCGGGGATGCTGCCAGCGAAAACACCGCGCCTCGTCCTGGTGTGGCTTTGGCTTCATCCCAAGTGCCAAGGCACCCCGAAAAACAAAGATGAGCTACACCCGTCCCCCGACACCCACCGTGTGGTTGGGGGCCACCGTCACGGGCTGCCCGTCCGCAGCATAGTGAGTCTCGGTGTAGCCCGGCGCCAGCAGCCTGAGGAGAGAGGAGAGGGGAGAGGGGTGAGGACCCTCGAGCTGCTCTGGGTGTCCCGGCACAGGGACACGCCGAGCCTCTGTGCCCAGCCCTGGGCAGCCATGCAGGGCTGAGCCGTCTGCGTGGTCCCCCTTCACAGCCCCCCTTTGCAAAGCTTTGGGCAGCGGAGCTGGCAGTGTGGCCATCACCGCTGCGTCAGGGCTGGCCACCAACCAGCGGTTGCCCATGGCCAGCAGGGACACGAATCGCAGTCCAACGTCCCCCTTTGCGTCTCAGCTGCCCATACTGCTTCAAGGTCCTGCTGCTCTGGGACAGGGGACCTGCAGAGGAGGAGCCCGGCTGCCCACCCAGCCCCCCTGGCTCAGGGGCCACCTCGCCACCACCGAGGACGAGCAGCCAAGTAGGGTGACAGCTTCTCCATAGGGACCAAACCCGCCTTGGGACTGCCAAAGTCCCCGGGGAGAAGCATCCCACTGGGAGAAGAAGGGATCAATCCCATACTCGGGGTCCAGCCAAGGACACGGGAGGTTTGGGGTCTCCGACACAGCCACCCCCTCCAGCGCCGGGCATGTCACTTCGCCTCACTCACAGCACAGCAAGGGTGATGCTCCTGACACAACACCCCAGCAACAGGGTGGGGGGGTCCCCAAAAAACCAGAGCTGATCACGAGACAGCTCAGGTTGCTTTTAGCAAAGCCTGCATCCCCCTGCCTTCCCCCCCTGTGCCTCGGCTTCTCCCCAGCTGCCGGCCATCTCCCACCGAGGCGGTCCCGGGGCTGCCTGTGACGCAGCCCCGTCCCATGCTGACAAATTGCTTCCTGCCGCGGTGAAGAGCCAGAGCTGAGCTTGCAACCGGCAAGTGCACGGGACTGGGGGTCTCGGGGAGGAGACGGGGGGGATTTAGACTGAAATGACCCCACGGGTGGTGGGAGAGAAGAGAAAGGGATGGGGGTTTCCCACGCCGCCAAAGGCTGCATGACCCTGCCCAGATGCCAGGGTGATGGGTGCCCTACCACAAGCTTGCAGCCACCGTGGAGACAGCAGGTCCCCTAAGGGACAGCGTGCATGCAGGGGTCTCGGCCACCCGAAGGACAAAGCAGGGCTGGGTTTACCTCTGCTGACAGTTTGGCCCTCGATTCTTGGGGTTTGGCCCCGTCCCAGGGGTTTTATTCTGCAGCAGAAGAAAATAAACCAAGCAGCCAGCCCCAGAATAGCCCTCCCGCCTCTTGGTTTCTATTTTGCAACCAGTTCGGCCCCAAAAATGTCGCTGTGGGCACGTTCCCGCCTTCCCAGCCTGCCTGTGAGTGGGTGCCTGGCACCAGTAACTCCAGTTACAGTGAAGAAAGGAGACAGGAGCTCAGCCTGGGTCCTGGAAGGGGACCCATGGGCAGCCTGGCAAGACAAGTGCCCGGCCAGCACGGGGGCAGATGGGCAGCAGAGAGGCAAAAGCCTCCATGCCATGCCTGGGGAATAGGGGGAACTGGGAGGGTTGAGCTGATCCCCCAACTGGGGGCACAGCGAGTCCCATCCAGGGGCATAGCGAGTCCCAGCACGGCTCAGACCACTGGGATGTCCTCTCCAGGGCAGGCCAAGGACCAGGAGCCCCGGGGAAGGAACAGCAAGGAGATGTGTATTCTCCTCCAGCACAAGGGAAGGCCTTTTTGGAAAACACCACAAAGGATGGTTTTAGAGGCCAACCACGTCTCCCAGTACGAGAAGAAAGAAGATTTGAGGTCTAGCATGGCCTCACTGGCCCATGAGCTAGCAGGGCTAAGGTAGCCCTGTTAGCTGGCACAAGACAGCAGTGTAGATGGCCAGGGCTGCATTGGTCTCCCCAGCAGACACAACCACTAGACACAGCCAGTCTTGGGTGCTGTGGACTATCCTGGGTGCCATATGGACTGCCTTTGGTGCCATGGATGGTCTTGGGTGCTATGGACTGCCTTGCGTGCCACAGATGGTCCTGAGTGCCATGGAAGTTCTTGGGTGCCATGTCTTGGGTGTCATGGACTGTCTTGGGTGTCATGGACTGTCCTGGGTGCCATGGGTGGTCCTGGGTGCCACGGATGGTCCTGGGTGCCATGGACTGTCCTGGGTGCCACGGATGCTTTTGGATGCCACATACTATCCTGGGTGCCATGGATGATCTTGAGTGCCATGGACTATCATGAGTGCCATGGACTATCATGAGTGCCATGAACTGTCTTGGGTGCCATGGATGGTCCTGTGTGCTATGGATGTTCTTTGACGCCATGGAAAGCCCTGGGAGCCACAGACGGTTCTGGGTGCCACAGACAGTCCTGAGTGTCACGGACAGTCCTGGGTGCCACGAATGCTTATGGGTGCCATGGATGGTCCTGGGTACCACGGATGGTCCTGGGTGCCATGGACTGCCCTGGGTGCTCAGCTCCCTTTTGCTGCCACCAACCTCCTCATCTGTTTCACTGTGCCCTCATCCAGAGCTCAGCATCCTGCAATGCCCCACACTCCTCCAGTCCTGCCAGAGGCACCACAGCCACTAGGGATGCTCTTCACCCCTCCTGGCCACACTCATCCCTTCAGCGTGGCAAAGTGGTACCAAGCCAGAATTAGGGTCATGAGAAGACATACAAACATCTCCAGGCCTGGTGCACCAGCTAGAAACAAGGCTAAGCTTTGCCCGTGAGTGTTCAACRCCCACTGCCAATCCCTCCATTGCCCACAGTCCTAAAACACAATGTGCACGGGAACCCCCCAATTCTCCTTCCCGCACACCAAAAGCCCCTCTGTGGGTTGCTGGGACCTGCTGCCCGACAGGGCTGTTCGGGGGACACCGCGGTGGCTGCTTTTGTACCCAAACAGCAGCAAGAAGAGGGCTCTGCCAGGCACGAGCCTTCCATAGCTGCTGGTGAGAAGCAGAAGTGGAAGCAGA
Source organism: Phoebastria nigripes (assembly GCA_035582835.1). Classification (NCBI taxonomy): domain Eukaryota; kingdom Metazoa; phylum Chordata; class Aves; order Procellariiformes; family Diomedeidae; genus Phoebastria; species Phoebastria nigripes. The sequence goes on along the minus strand of JAYKAV010003188.1, from coordinate 1,284,170 downwards.
AGCCCATCCTGCAGAGATCAGCTTTCTGTCCTGCTCCACCACAGGGCCACCTGGCACCAGGAGGGACCTGAACCCAAAAAGGGACAAATGCCATGGGGAGAGGGGCAAGGAGAGCAGGGCAGGAGACGAAGATGATTGCTCTCCTCGCTCCAGTCCCGGCACAAGGGGATGCCAGGCTGGGTGAGTGTCACAGGGGACAGATGGTGCTGGCACCTGCATCCAAACTGAACCAAAGAAGGAGCCCAGAAAGGGTTGAGCAAGGCTACATGGTGCCAGGAATGGTGCCAGGCTGCCAACCCCAAGACCAGTCCAACAGAAGAGCAGCAGAGGTTTCCAAATCACTGCCAGCAGTCACCATTGCCCACCATAAGATACCTCCAAAGACCTCACAGGATTAGCCCTACCAGCAGGATGGCAGCCCAAGAGCCCCCCATCCCGCTGACCTTCTGGCTGGCACATCTCCATCCCCTAAGCACCCCACACCACCTTCACCCGTGCTGGGTCCTGCACCGTGGCATTGAGCCAAGGCTGTTTCTTGCACAACATGGGTGTGGGCAGTGGAAAAATGAGCATTTCAGCCCAAACTGCTGCATCGGCCGCAGCCAGCAGGAAGCCACACTGGACCGTCCCTTCCCCTGCAGGCAGGAGAACCAGGACAGGATACTACTGCTCCAGGTGGGACCATGCCAGGGACACCCAATGCCCCTTCCCCAGACCCAGCCCCGACACTTACTGGTTCCTCTCCAGCACTAGGATGAGCTCTCTGCCCTCGGCCATCACGGCCACCTTTGCCCGGGCAGGCGCCGGCACCTACAGAGGAAGCAAAGGAGGAACGGGGTTAGAAAAGACAGAGCCCAGGACGCTGCCAGCTGGGTGCCTGTCCATCCTACTGCCTGCCTGTGTTATTGTAGGACCTACTGCTCCGTTAGCAACACAAAGGGCAGCAGGTGCAATGGATTTTGAACACCATCCCTCTTTGGAAAAGCAGGAGCTGCTTTTCCAACTGCAAAAATGCAGCAGGAGCAGCGAGAGCACGCGTGCCCCAGGGCAGGGGCAGGCGTGAGTGGGGACACGGGGGCCAGGAGGTCCCTGAGCATCCCCAGCCACTCTGCAGGGGACATCCCACACCGACCCACACCACCCCTCACCTCCCAAAAGCTCGGTCCCTCGATTCAAGCTGGCAATGGACCATGGGGCACCCTGTGCTGTTCCCACCGGACACCATCTCCTCTGCCCATCCCTGTCTCCAGCACCCTCCTCTGCTCCCCAGCTTCAGGGCGCATCCCAGCCTCTCCTCCGTAGATCTGCTCCACCTACTCCATGCCCTGCTGCAAGCCCATGGAAGGTGAGAAATAAACCCTCCTGCTTGATTTCCCATGAATAGCAGCAGATAAAAGAGGATTCGCGTTGAGATTCACCCTGCAAGAGTGGGGGTGAGAAAGCAAATCTCCCAGAAAAAGGCAGCAAGAGAGAACCGGTATGGGATACAGGATCAGGAGCACTGCCCCGAGCATCCCGAACAGAGTCTCTGTGTGCTCTGTCCCACTGCGGCTCCATCCCACCGGAGATCCTGAGCCGGATCATGYGGAGGCTGGTCCCTGTGTGGGTCGGCACCTGCGTGCACCCCTGTGGGGTACGGAAATAAATAGCAACCGCCCGGGCACCGGATAACCGCACCATTAAAAATACCGCAGGGCAGCAAGAGGAAATGATTGACTCAGCTTCCCCAGGATGCCGGCGGTTTTACTCACTCCCTCACTTCAGAGGGCATTAAATGGGAACCCTACACAGGGAGCCACACCAGCACGGCTCGTTTGCACGTGACAGGATGGGTTGGAGCCCAGAAGTGCTGCCCTCCTCCGATGTCCCCACATCCCTTCCTCAGCTCCAGCGCTGGGGACACTAAAAGCATTGCCCTGTCTCTGTTTATGGCCCGGCCGGCGTGGCTGGCTCTGTCTCCATCCATGGCAGATGCAGGGAGCCCGGCAGGCTGCCAGACCTCGGCCCCGTGCTTAGGGTCTGCTGTGGGGCCCCGGCACCCTGGCCATGAGCTGGCGAGGTTTTCCCAGCTCTGGAGGGAAAGGGGAGAGGAAGGAGCTGTCCCCGCAAAGCTCTGGCTTTGGCTGCTCTTAGCATCACGGGGTTTTGCAGCCGGTCACTAGGAATGCAGCAGGGTGGGGGTAAAGTTGGGTGATTCCCAGCTTGGGCTAAAACAGAGGCCAAATCCTGCTGTCCCCTCTCATCCCTATGGAGATGGCCAGCAAGGCTTTGCTCCTCATGCACCCTGGTCCCCACCCTGTGTCCTGGGCACTGGGGATGCCAGGGGACCTCCAGCCTGGAAGCCCCAGGGCCACCCTCCTGTGGACCATCATGCTTTTAAGGGGCAGCATCACAGGACAGAGTGTTTTGGGGTGCAGGGCAGCCGGGTACCACCGCTGCTGCGCCCCAGGACACAGGGTTTGTGCTCCCAGGATGGGTGTTCCTGCAGGTCCACCCCAAATTGAGCTCCAGGGATGGAGGGACCCCATTAAGCTGCTCAAATTGGCCACAGGGATGCTTCTGGCCCCAAGGAGACCCACGGGTCTGAGCCCTTATGGCCCCATTGCCCAARGACAGGGAGGTGCCAGTCACCCCAGCCTGTGGCAGCACGGGGACACGGTGACGGAATGGGGCTGGCTGAGCCCCCCCTCTGCCTCCAACACTATCTTCCCAGCTCCAAAAAAGGAGACCAGACACAACACTTTAAAAAAAAAAAAAAAAAAACAGCAGCAAAGCAAGCCGAGTCCAAGGCCCTGCCGCTTCCCAGCGAGCCCCTTCGGCACGGCCACAGCATGGCCATGGCACAGCCGTGGTCCCCGCTCCCGGCAAGGGGCCCTGTGTGATGCAGGGAGGAGGAAGCCGGGGCAGAGGGCTCCCCTCCTTCGGTGATGGTGGGAACGGGCTGTATTTTTAGAACATGATCTTATCCAAACATGACTCCTTGGCCAAACATGGTCTGTAAATTTTTCTTGCCATTTCCCTTCTTTCCCCTGCCTCGCCCTCCCTTTTTTCAAGCCTGTTTCTCCCCGTCTCTGATGTCCCTAACACCCTCTCCCCACAGCCCATCTCCTCTTCCTCCTCCTCCTCCTCCTCCTCCTCYCCCCCAAGTCCCTGCCGGCTCCTTCCCAGTTTTGAATTCCCCAGCAATTACTCCCTGCCTTGACTTAAGGGCCTTTACTGGCAAAATGCTCTTTCCCAGCTGCCGTCTTAAAGGGACACATGTGTGTGCAGGGTTATCCCGGCATTCGCAGCTCCCCGTGCATGCACCGTCCCATCTCCCAGGCTGCCAAAGGCTGGAAAACAAACCGCTGCTAATGCGATCTGTGTCTGACCCCTGCGAGGTGGTACACCACAAGCTCTCCCGTTCCCCGTGCCTCAGTTTCCCCTGATAGCGCGTGGAGAGGCAGTGGGGAGCAGGGGACTGATCCTGGTTTCAGCTGGGATGGGCTGAAACCAGCTCGGCCCCTGGAGAAATAGATAGCAATGAGTAAGACAAAGGGAGAAGAAGGGTGCGAGCACCACTCGTGCCAGGCAGGAGTCAAATAACCCAACTCTAAGGCCAGGAAAGGTCATTGCATTAATTAAACACTGATAATTTTGCCTTGAGCCTAACTGGCAGGCAGCTGGGTCCCCGAGAGCTGCCAGCCAAGATGTTGTGCACCAGGAATGAGCAGGGATCAGCGTCTCCCTGGACTCCAGCATCATCCCAGGCTCCAGCATCATCCCAGGCTCCAGCATCTTCCTGGGCTCCAGCACCCTCCCGGGCTCCAGCATCGTCCCAGGCCCCAGCACCTTCCCAGGCTCCAGCATCATCCTGGGCTCCAGCATCTCCCTCCCTCATCCAAATGCCACCACCTCCTTTCTCCAGCGGCCACGAAAAGGATGCTCCGGTCCCCGTCACAGGCTGCAGGAACCACCTTCCCTCAGCCCTGGCTGCATGTGGAGGTGGTGGCCCCTCTCCAGGACATCCCAGCAAAGCCAGTCCCACCAGGGGCTGGGCTGGGAGAGGTGAAGAGCAGCTGGGATGAGTCTGCCCTGGCCAGGACCCAGCTTGCAAGCAGCCCAGAAGACCCACTGGGCCAATTTCAAGTCTATTTTTCTTTTTAAATCTGCTGATCAGAAAAACTGCTGCGATGTTTGCAGAGGAGCTGAGGCCAAGAGGTTTGCGTTGCTCTTTGAGGGGAAAGATGATCTTTGCTTCCCTGCGGCTCCTGGCCATYCTCCTTACCCAGGCTCCCTCCTCTGCCCTTGCTGGAAAGCTCCCGCTGCCCTGCAGGAGAGCGACTCGCTCAGGAGTGGGCTCAGAGCACGCTGAGCTCCTTGGGAAATCGCTAGTTAAGCCAAAATCCAAAAGCCATGTTCAAATCACAGCCCAGCCATATGCTCGGGCAGGTCCCACAAGCCCTGATTTCCTAAGTAAGCRTATGCAAGCCTGGATGTAACGAGGAAGACGGGGATCGGAGTTACCAGGAGATGCTCTGTAGAGGATTTGGTGATGGGTTTTGCAGCTGGAGCATCATGGCTGAGCCAGGTCCTCCCCAGGCAGCTGGATCCCAGCAGCAGAGTTAGGGTTTGAAGAGCACAGCTTGGGGACTGCATCACCTTGTCCTAAATGCACACCAGGATTGGGATCCAAGAGCTCAAGGACAAGCCTCTCGCTCCAGCTGCTCACTGAAAAAGGATCCTGGGGGCAAGCAGCTCCAGGGGAGTCGGGGGGACCAGGGTAATCCAGGCCCTGGAGGCAGAGGCAGGATTTTGGTTTTTTGGAAACAAACTTGGCTCAGGGACCACGTCAGGGTTTGCTCCGTCCTGCCACGCGTTGCCAAGGGAAAAGGGCTTCCTTGCAGGAAACAGATTGCAGGAGTGCATGTCCTCGGCACCTGCAGCTCGCCCCAAACCACGGGAGGTCCTCTCCTCCCTTCCTCCTCCCAGAGCAGGGCTGGGACCCCACATGGATGTGATGCTCCCAGGGGAGGGGCCCGTACCGCAGGGGTGGGGGAGGGACGGGGTATCACACCCCGACTGCGGCCGGAGGGGATGCTCCAAGCATTCATCAGCAAGGATGAAGGGGACGAGCACGTCCCAACCCCAGGACAGGGAGACACTGGCTGCTCCAGGAACCCAGCAGACGAGCCCACAGTGTGAGGGGAAGCGGTGGGTGGAAGGATGCTCCATCGGTGCCAAGGTGCRTTCCGGTACAGGGACAGGGTGCCAGGAGAGACCCGGAGGGAGGTTGAGAGGGTCTTCTGCCTGAGTGCTCCTCAGTCCTCGTAATTTATAGAATCACAGAATGGTTCGGGTTGGAAGGGACCTTCAAAGATCATCTAGTCCAACCCCCCTGCCATGGGCAGGGACATCTTCAACTAGATCAGGTTGCTCAGAGCCTCGTCCAACCTGACCTTCAATGTTTCCAGGGATGGGGCATCTACCACCTCTCTGGGCAACCTGTGCCAGGGTTTCACCACCCTCAGCGTAAAAAATTTCTTCCTTATATCTGGTCTAAATCTACCCTCTTTCAGTTTAAAGCCATTCCCCCTTGTCCTGTCACTACAGACCCTGGTAAAAAGTCTGTCMCCATCTTTCTTATAAGCCCCTTTTAAGTACTGATAGGCTGCAATAAGGTCTCCCTGGAGCCTTCTCTTCTCCAGGCTGAACAACCCCAACTCTCTCAGCCTTTCCTCATAGCAGAGGTGTTCCAGCCCTTGGACCATCTTCGTGGCCTCCTCTGGAGCAGCTCTAACAGGTCCATGTCTGCCTTGTGCTGCAGACCCCAGAGCCGGATGCAGTGCTCCAGGTGGGGTCTCACCTTCTTGGCTATAGCAGCAAGAAACCTGATCAAGGGGTGACCCTGGGAGGCAATGGAGGCACAGGCAGGAAGACCCCCAGGACACCCTGCTCCTGGCAGGCAGGGTGGTGAAGGCAGCGAGAAACCATGCTTGGGAAAAAGCAATTACAAAGGGGAAGAAGTAAGGCAGGGAACACCACAGGCAGCACGACAGGCTGGGTGGGTCCCCAGGGTGGGGACAGGGGACTCCCAAGCCTCGGGGCCGGATACTGGTGGGATGCCGGGGCCGGGATTTTGGGCACAACCTCCATTTCCAGCTCTGAAGGGCTGGAAAAGCCCACAGTCAGCTCCAGCAGCCTTCGCTCCGTGCCCCGAGCCGGGGGGAAAGAGCGGGAGGAGGAGGATGCCGGCAGCAGTGGGGCAGGATCCCACCCCAAGCCAGCAGCGACGAGGGAGCTGTTTGCAATCAGGGTCCCCACGACCTCCTCCCCGGCCTCTCCAAAATCGCTTCCATGTGTGCCGGGAGCCGTCAAGCCCGCGGGGAGTTCAGCCCCGAACAATAGGAGAGAGGAGGGTGTAGAGGGGGGAGGTAGGGTCCAGCCCGCCCAGCGCCGTGCCAGCCCGCACACGACGGGACCGCAGGGCCACCACCACCATCCTCTTCCTCTTCCCACCAACTCGACCTCGCTCCTCCGGGAGGAGGGAAAGGAGATGCGGTGAAGTCCCCTGGGACCATGACAGGGGCCACCCCGCAGCATCCCACCCGCTGCACAGAAGAGCAGCCCCGGGGGAAGGGATGAAGGAGCCTCGGGGCAGTCACCACGCTTGAACCCATCATTTCACGCGCTCGGATGTTGTCTCCTCGCAGACTCCTGCCCCGAAAGCCAGCCATGCCTGGACAAACAGAGCAGGCCGGCAGCAATCACGCAGCCGTATTTATTTCCAGGATCTTTGCTGGAGGGCAGGAGGAGATGGGGTGGGGATGGGGCGGGCTAAATTGATCCTAAAAATACATACATCAGCAGTACCAGGGCAAAAAGGGCCGGTTTGGGCCTCTGTCCACAAGCAGGGAGCCCGCTCGCCCCTACCCCATCCTTTGTCTGGTTGCCACGGTCCTTCCCCCACGAAGCCTCCCCGCTCCCGGCTGCGACCACCCTCCCTCTCCCCTCCTTCCACCCTCTCCGAGGAACAGGAGCCTCCTTGTTTCGGGCTGGCTGGAGCCAGCGGAGGCAGAGCAGATGCCAGGAAACACGCCAGGACCTGCCCAGCCACCTCGGCCCCGGCCGGTGGCCATCCCAGCCCCACCGGCCCTGGGGTCACCCAGCAACTCCCGAAACCCCCCGCACGCCTGAGATTTGCACCCACCCAGCACAATTTCGGGCAGCAGGGTGTTAGCAAGAGTATAAATAAATCTCCTGCTGCCTGAAATAAACCTCCTGTCTCAAGTGCCCTCCAACCTAAATATAGACCCATCCGGGGATGCTAGGAAGGGAAGGGACGTTTCTGCAGGCTGACCACAGCATCCCCAACGCGATGGGCTATTTCAGCTACCGGAGAAGCACGATTCCCAGCAGCCGGAGCCAGTGGGAGCAATGCTCCTGATTCCCCTGGGAAAAGGCATCGTCCAGCCCTTCGGAGGAGGCAGGGCAGCACAAAGCCCCTCTCCGCTTTTGCTGCCGGGAAGCGGGGCTGACCCCCTCCCTCGGTATCTCCTGCCTGGAGCAAGGAGGTCTCACTTGGAGGCATCTCAGGTGGCTTCAAAGCTGCATCCTCAGCCCCTGCTCCAGGGAGATACCACCACAGCAGGTCGCTTCCCAGCACTGAGTCTTCTCAGCAGCGAATCTGCTTAGCCCCAAAACACAACGGTTTCCTGCAACCATCCGCATCGGTGCTCGTTGTGCTGGGAAGAGATTTGATCTGCCCCAAAGGAGACCACAGCCCCCAAGACCCTCCCAGCTGCTGGGTACGAGGACCAGCTGCTGCAGCCGATGGGCAGCTGCGGAGCTGGTTGACCCCAGAGCCGGGCAAGGTGCCAAACCCAGGCGAGGGTCACCACAAGCATCTCATAAAGTGGATTTGGAGACGGTGGGGGTGGAGGGGAGGGTGCAACAGCCAGCAGAGCAGCCCCGGGAAGAGATGTCCCGCCCACAATCCATGCCCGGCTTCTCCATAGACTTCCCAAGAACATCGCTCTTAAATCCTGCAGCACTTTCCCTTTCGCTAATACTGCTGGTCTGTCTATCCTGGCCAAACCATCAGTCTAACGAATTACCTCCATCTCCTCCCTCCAAACTGCCCAGCTCCTTTCCGCTCACCCTATAGCTCTTGGCCATCCTTCCTCCTGCCCAATAGTTAAGACCACATTTAATTAACTTGCTGTTTCATCCTCTGCTTTCCCTGTTCATCACCTGAACGGGGTGATGGGTCCTATAAACTCGACATCCTGCTTACGGGACCTGCAAACTCAACATCTCCATCCAAGTCCCACCATGAAGACCTCTGGGTGCAGGACCTGGCCACACAGTGCAGGAGAGGGGAACCGTCTCTGCCCTTACCTTTTCATCCAGGCTGATGGCTTGTCTGGTACGGCCCCTGAGGAGCCAGTGTGGGGTGACCCGCTCTCCATGGGACGGTGGCCCTGGGAAAGAGAAAAGCCGGTGAGCGCATGAACAGACCTTGCAAGCCTCTGAGAGCGGGAGCTCCTCCGCAGCCACATCAAGAGAGAAATGGGGCAAAGGGACAGAGCTGAAGACTCAGGCCAACATCCAGGGCCACCTCGTAGGTGTTTCTGGGGGATGGACACCAGCATGAAGCCAAAGCATCGTCCCCTTCCCAGGCCAGCACCCTCATTGCTGGCCCAGCCTTGCTCCTGGAAGCTTCTCAGGAGCATTGCTGCCCACCCAGGTCCCAAACCAGTGGCTTAAATCCCCTGAAACCCACCCTGGAGAAGCAGCCGGCACATGGGTGGCACCACCCTGGCCCCATTCACGTCCCCACCATCACCAAACCAGCCCAGGCAAACCCCACCCAGCGCCCCCAGAGCACCCCAGCACAGCAGCAGCGCATCCTCCCGCCTGCTCCATCTCTCCTGAATCACACAAACAGCTTTTTTTTTTTTTTTTTTTTTTGCCTTTTTTTTGGGCTTTTGCTTTTACACCATCGATCGTCATCATTGACGGGATGGGGAAGCGTGGTTCGATCACCCAGAAATCCAGCCATCATCTTTCCAGCCAGAGCTGGGCTCGAGCGGGGAGCAGAGGAGCTAAAATAGCTGCAGCACGTTATGGGTTTCTCTGAGCCATCCCAACTCCCCCGGGCAGAGCAGCACAAGCAATTCCTTGGCTCGGTTAGAGACAGGCAGACTTTCTAAGATTTTTTTTTTTTTTTTTTTCCTTCATCCTCTTAAGTCATCTGGTCCTGCCATATCTAGCTTTTTTTTTTTTTTTTTTTTTTTTTTCCTAAACAATGTGGCTGTATTTGATTGCAGCAGAGCGAGCAGCTACTGATGACTTAAGCCAGGACAACAACAGAAAAAAAAATAAAATGTGAAGATGCTGTGGAGAGGGGATGAGGTCTAGCAAAAATGTCAAGGGCTGGACCACCTTGCCAAGCCAAATGTTGTCAGTGAAAGCTTGGATCTAATAACCTTCCCCAGCAAAGGGCAAAGTTATTTACTAAGGGAGTGGAATAACAGGGCTTATGGCTTTATGATTTTATATGCTTGTTTTGGTTCCCCGTGCAATGAGCTGGGGGGATTTGGCTTGAAGAAAGATGAAGTTATTGAAAAGGAGAGGGGGGGGGGGGGGGGGAAAAGAAGATGGAATTATTGGTTGGGAACTGCAGATTGAGTGTTTAATGTGATTGAGCTACCCAGCCCGGCCACGTCTGTCCCACCAGGCCCCGGGACGTGCCCAGCGCTATCGCACAGTGGCATTTAATCAGCTTTCATTATATATAGCATGTAATCAGATTCCAGGAATAACTGCAGATAAGGTGGTGGCACGATCCCAGTTTCCTTCTCCTCACCTCCTCCGAAAGCGTTAGCGAGGCCCTCCAACGCCCCAGCCATACATAAGCCTCATTTTCTAGTGGGGAAACTGAGGCACGGCTGCGATGCAACTTGCATTCAGCCACGCAGGGCGAGCAGCTCCAGCGGGGTTTGCTGCCTTCCCATTACAGAGGAAGGGGGGGAACCTGTTTTTCCTTCGCTGGCTGCCGCAGAGGGAGAAGGGCAGGGAGACGCTGCCTCTCCCGGCTTGCTGCAAAGCCCGTCTTTCTCCCACGCTGTCTGGGGAGAGGATGGGACACAAGGGGCAGCCATTCTGCAGGGATTACTGGGCTGGGCTTCAGGCCACGTCGTAAAAACCTCTGGGTTATTATATTAAGCCTCTCGCTGTTTTGACTATAGCTTTTGCTGGGAATCAGAAAGACTCAGAGCATGAGATAGGGCCTTAAAAATCTAAGTCAAATAAACCCAAATGTAGTGCAGAAGGGGTTTCGCACCCACCCCTTCTCTTCTTTTTCCTGGAAAACACACTCATTCCCAGCCCTTTCTGGGAATGCTGCGTCGGGAGCAGCGTTGCTTTGGCGTTTGGGATGTTTGCACTGTTGCGGCTGGGCAGCCCTGCGTTTGGGGGATACCCGAGCCCAAAGATGAGCCCCACAGCACCCAGGCTCCAGCTGAAGCGGGCAGCTTTCCCGTCTGCTCCTCCTCTCCTCTTTAATCCAAACAGAGGTTTCTGGCTCCCACCACCCTCCCCGTTCCTCTCCCAGCTGCACGGCTTGCATGGGTCTCTCCTGGAGTTGCTGGAAAACTTATTTGCAGCAGCAGCAGAGAAGCCAGCAAAGCTCGAAAGTGAAAAAAAAAAATAACAAAAATTGTGTTTTGCGTGGAGAAGCAGCAGCCCCAGTGTCTTGGTGGGGTTGTGGAAGGAATTAAGGATGGAGAAGAGAGACTACAGGAGGCTGAACCCAACCTGGCAAACCCCCCCCACATTTGAAAAGTGATAGGAACCTCTGGGGAAAATAATGTATTTCCTCAACAACAGAAAAAGTCAAGTTTTGCCCCAAAACATGCATCAGCAGCACAAGCCACTGCCAGCTCCCTTTCAAGGTGCCACCCCCCGGAGTTGGGACGATTGCGGGAACCTAAGGGAGGCACGGGATGGGGAGATGAGGGGCGTCTCTGCCGTTCGGGGGTGCTGGGGGAGCGGGGGGGTGAGGACCTGAATCCATCCCCTTTCTCGGGGAGGGCTGGCTGGTCCCAGCCCTCCCATCCCAACCAGACCATATAGAGTCATAGCGCAGAGTCCGGCCGCCCTGGCCCGGGCAGCGCTGGGATGGGGCTTGGGGGACCCGCCGAGAGGGGGGGCTTGGGGGGCACATCCCCAGCAGGGCGATGGGGCCGAAGGGAGGGAGCGCTGCCCACCGCCTCCCTCCCCTGCAAACCCAGGGGTACCCCCACCCGCACCCCTCTCCCAGCGGGCTGAACCTGGGGTGCGCCTCCCCCTCGCCCCCCTCCCCTTACCTCGCGGTCCAGAAGCATCCCCCCGCCCGGGGAGCAGCAACAACAGTCCGAGGAAGAAGATGCGGCTCCCCCAAAAAGCGGCCAAGCCCCCGCGGCCACAGGGCTTGCGGGGGGCCCGCCCAGCCATGCCGGCGCTCCCCGGGGCTGTCACCGCCTCTGCTCGCCGCCGCCGGCCCTGCCTTCCCCTCTTATGCTCTCGGGTCCCCTCCCCTCCGCCCGGCTTCCCCCCGCCAGCCCCATTCACTCGCCCCGGCCGGCCCCGCTCGCCGGCGGCCGGAGCCCCCTTTCCCAGGCGCCCGGCTGGATCCTGGGCTGGGCGGCGGGAGGGGGCGGCTGGAGGGAGGGGGACGGCATTGTTCGCCTTTATTTATTGCTGTGTTTCTTGGCCCAGCCGGGCCGCTTAATGAAAACCAGACCGGAGGAAAAGGCTGCTCCCAGGCTCCCCCGGCCGGGGCATCCCGCCGCAGCCGGGCCGGCAGCCGCCGACCCCCCCCCCGGGCTCCCCGCCGCCGCTTCACCCCCTTCCTCCGGGAGGAGAAGCGAGAGGGGACCGAGAGACTGCTTGCACAAGGAGGGAGGGGGGGAAAGGCAATTAAATAACCCCATCCATCCCACCAGGGCGAGACGGAGCAGAGATAGAATCATTAAGGTTGGAAAAGACCTCTAAGATCATCGAGTCCAACCATCAACCCAACACCACCATGCCCACTAAACCATGTCCCTAAGCGCCTCATCTACACGTCTTTTAAATACCCCCAGGGATGGTGACTCCACCACTTCCCTGGGCAGCCYSKTCCAATGYTTAACCACTCTTTCAGTAAAGACATTTTTCCTAATGTCCAATCTAAACCTCCCCTGGCACAACTTGAGGCCATTTCCTCTCACCCTATCGCTAGTTGCTTGGGAGAACAGACCGACCCCCACCTCGCTGCAACCTCCTTTCAGGCAGTTGTAGAGCACC
>JAYKAV010003188.1:1221309-1270357 GCA_035582835.1 Phoebastria nigripes | reverse complement strand
CTGGTCTGACTATTGAAGACTGAGGCGAAGAAGGCATTAAGTACCTCAGCCTTTTCCTCATCCTCGGTGGCAACGTTCCCCCCCGCATCCAATAGAGGATGGAGGTTCTCCTTGGCTCTCTTTTTGTCGTTAACGTATTTGTAAAAACATTTTTTGTTGTCTCTAACAGCAGCGGCCAGATTACATTCTAGCTGGGCTTTTGCCTTTCTGATTTCCTCTCTGCGTGACCTACCGAGACCCCTGTACTCTTCTTGAGTTGCCTGCCCCTTCTTCCAAAAGTGGTAAACGCTCCTTTTTTTCCTGAGTCCCAGCAAGAGCTCTCCGTTCAGCCAGGCTGGTTGTCTTCCCTGCCCGTTCTTCTTACGGCACATGTGGACGGCCTGCTCCGGCAGCTTTAAAACTTCCTTCTTGAAGAACGTCCAGCCTTCCTGGACCCCTTTGCCCTTCAGGACTGTCTCCCAAGGGACTCTCTCGACCAGTGCCCTGAACAGGCCAAAGTCCACCCTCCGGAAGTCCATGGTAGCGGTTTTGCTGGCCCCCCCTTACTTCACCAAGAATTGAGAATTCTATCATTCCATGGTCGCTAAGCCCAAGACGGCCTCCAACCACCACATCTCCCACCAGTCCTTCTCTGTTTGTAAACAGCAGGTCAAGCAAGGCACCTCCTCTGGTAGGCTCCCTCACCAGCTGCGTCAGGAAGTTGTCTTCCACACACTCCAGGAACCTCCTAGACTGTTTCCTCTCTGCCGTGTTGTATTTCCAGCAGACATCCGGGAAGTTGAAGTCCCCCACGAGAACAAGGGCTAGCAATTGTGAGACTTCTGCCACCCGCTTGTAGAACGCTTCATCTGCCTCTTCATCCTGGTTGGGTGGTCTATAACAGACTCCCAGCAGGATATCTGCCTTGTTGGCCTTCCCCCTCATCCTTACCCATAAACACTTGACCTTATCATCACCACAGTCGTTGAGCTCTAGACAATCGAAACACTCCCTGACATACAGAGCCACCACACTGCCTCTCCTTCCTCGCCTGTCCCTTCTGAAGAGCTTATAGCCATCCATTGCAGCACTCCAGTCGTGAGAGTCGTCCCACCATGTTTCTGTGATGGCGACTAAGTCATAGCTATCCCGCTGCACAATGGCTTCCAGCTCCTCCTGTTTGCCGCCCATGCTGCGTGCATTGGTGTAGATGCACTTGAGCTGGGCTATCAATTTCGCCCCCAACATTGGCTTGCCACCCCTAGGCTCATCTCTCGTGAGCCTGGTTTTATCCCCTTCCCGCTTCGAACCTGTATAACCAATAGCGGGTAGTAATCAGAAGGCCATACCAGACCAGGGAGTTTCCTAGTGATGTCTCTAACCGGGGCTCCAGGGAGGCAGCAGACTTCCCTGTGGGATGGGTCCGGTCGGCACATCGGGCCCTCTGTTCCCCTCAGAAGGGAATCGCCTATGACAATTACCCTCCTTTTTTTCTTAGCAGAGGCAGTCATAATGCATGGGGCTGGCCGCCTCACCGTAGGCAACCCCCCGGGTAGACCTTCATCTACACCTTCATTTGCCTGGCCCTCGAGTTCCAGAGCCCCATACCTGTTGTGTAAGGGCAACCGGGAAGGTGAGGGAGGCCGGGAAGGGGTCCGCCTGGCACCCTGAGCAGGGACCTGTTTCCATTCCCCCCCGTCACTTAGGTCCCCTCCTTCTGCCTGGTGGCAAGAGGGCAGGGGATCCTCTGCTTCTTGCGGAGCCTCCRTCTGCYGSCTTTGCCTCAGGGATGGTAGGGTGCGGCTCCACCAATCTATCTCCCTCTCACACTCCCTGATACTCCTCAACCTTTCCACTTCCTCTCTCAGCTCTGCCACCAGGCTGAGCAGATCATCCACCTGGTCACACCGCACACAGGCATTGTCCCTGCTGCCCTCCGGTACAAGGGACAGGCTCAGGCCGGAGACCTGGACAGCTGTATGCTTGTGTGAGGGCTCCGTCTGGGTCACCACGTTCCTTCTGGCGATGGCTTTCGGCCGAGTGGAAACCATAACTAGGTCCTCTTCTGGGAAGGTGATGACCACTAGTTGAGTTGGCCTCTAGAGCCAGGAGGGGGACTGCACCCTGCCTGCTCGCCTTCCCTGCCCGAACTGCCGCGCAAACTGCCGCGCCACATCCTTCTGAGGCGCCACGTCCTGTTTGCCCGCCCTGGTCGCCGCGCTCCGGGTCGCTCGCGTTCCCTGGGGGCTGCTCTTGTATGTGAGGGGGTTTGGCCGCCATCCCTCCTGTCCCCGCCCACGCTGAGTCAGAACTGCCGCTCGTCAGGAGCTCACTCCTGCTTCTACAACCCTCAATACACTCCACAGTTGTTGTTATTAATATTTTTTTCTAACAGGAGATAGGTGCCAGCATCCGGCCCCATGAAACCAGCGGGTGGTACAGCTCACCGCCCCACAGAGCAAGCGCACAAGGCAGCGCGGGGATGGGATCCTGCACACACTCTGCCCTGCTTCAGCCCTTTTGGGTCCTTTCCTGGGGTCACCCAACTCCTCCTAAGTTCAGGGCAAGGATTCATCAATAATTATTGAAGCCCTAATAATAATATTGATTAACGCTAGTAATTAAAGCTTCGTGAATGATTTTACTCTAAAAATGGGGACAGCTGCAAGACACCCTTACCCGAAATGCCCTAGGGACCTCTGGGCACGCCTGCCCAAGGTGACATTTTGGGAGAGGAAGGGACGGGGGACTTTTCTGGGGTTTCCCAGCACAAAGGGCAAATCTAAATGGCACAGCCCCGGCAGCAGCACAGTCAGAGCCCTCCTGGCACTCAAACACATGTTGAGGTCCTGTTAACAGGGCCCTCGGATGCAACCAGCAGATGCAAACATCTGGACAGTGTTAGCGAGTCTTCCCCAGCTCGGCAGCACCTTCAAGGCCCCATTAGCCTCAGATACAGCATTTTTCAGGTGGGTTAATGCCATTTAGCAACACCTCACTCACCACAAGCTCTCCCAAGCATCTTCTGCCCTTTCTGGGTCAAGCTCTGCAAAGCACCAGGAAGGACTCCCTGAAGCTTGAAGACGGTCTCCTGCTAAAGCTCACCATGGAGGGGCTGTGCAGGTCCCACCACTTCTGCCAGAGGACAAAGGCAGCAAAAAATAAAGTCACTCCAAAGAATAAACCTGTGGAAGTATGGTGAGAAACAGAGGGCATTGCCGTCCCTTCTTGGATCCAGGCAGCTCGGTGGAAGTTCAGCAGAGCAGCCGTAAATCAGCAGCCTGGCACACAACTAGGAGAGATTCAAATGCATGAGAGGGCTTTCAGCCATCAGGAAACCATCATCAGCAAAGTCCAGAGGGACGAGGCTGTGCAGAGCTGTAGAGCGCTGCAAACGTCTTTCCAAGAAAGGCCAGGACTGCCGTGGAGGGGTGAGCCAGGGGCTGGGATGGAGTAGGGACCATAAGCCAGAGGAAACCCTGGACAGCCGACAGGCTCCAGTCTTCCCCCAGCAGCCCATCAATCCCAGTATAGCTTCACTGTTACTATATGTTACGTGACATTTTTCCTCATTCCTCCACTTTCTCAACCAGTACAAATTACCGACAGTAGCGCAGTCTCGGGGCTAGGTGAAGGCAGATGTCTCTCTGCTTCCCACCAGCACAGGGAACCTGAGCGTAGCCATTGGCCGTGGAGAAGTACATGGCCCTACACGGGGCTGGGGATCGCAACGGCTGGTGGTTATCCAGAGCAGCTTATAAAAGACCTTTTTGTGCAAAGGAACAGGCGTTCTTCCCCCTGCCTACAGCCTTGATCACTTGATATCTCTGCTGACAAAAGCCTACAGAAGCTGTGGCACCCGACCATGGTCTGCAGCTGGGTCACGCAGCCTGGCAGCTGAGCCCGAGATCAGGGATTTCTGCGTCCCGGCATAAGCCAAGAGCAGCACGTGTGAAGCAGGGGCGGGGAATCACTCACAACTGTAGAATTAAAGACAGGGAGAGCCCCTTGGTATCTATTTTCAGCATGCTCCTGTCCTCCCAGGCACTCGTTCTTCATAGTCATGAAGGGGGCCACCAGCACATCGGGTCACACAAGTATAGGAGGTGGACTCAGGAAGATCCCAGGCACCCACACTTTGGGTCTTCCACCACTGCTTCATCAGCACAAATGGTCCTAGCCTGTTATGGGTCCTTCCGCAAAGGACAAGGACAGTTGTAATGAAGTAAAACAGCTCTACGCCATTCATAAAAACCTGTGCCTTTATAAACCACAAAAAATGTCTCCTTAGACCCAATTTCACATAATCTCCCATTAAAATGACTATTCAATCTGCACACAATGCCACAGGAACTGAACTCCTTGTGCACAGGCGTTCAGGAGGCCACAGCACGTAGCTGGCATGCTACATCCTCCAGATCCAACCGGCAAGTCCCAGAGTCCAAGAGACTTACTCTTCTCCAGGGGAAGGCCAGGGCTGGCTACTCAGCAGATGACTCAACGAGACTTGGCAGAGGCCAGCAGCAAGCCTCCTACGGCAGAGTGATTCATGGGACGTACCGAATCGAACTCGGGTAGAGGAGCCAACACAACTTCGTGAAAATGAGCTGAGGTCTCTCCTTTCTTTTGCATCATGAAGCCAAATTTGAAGTAGCTTCTGATAAAGCTAGAAAGTGACAGGGCTGCAGCACATGGGTACATGAATAAAATTAGATTGTATTAAAAAAAAAAAAAAACAAACACTAAAAAAAACCCAACCCTTCTCGCCTATCAAGACCTCTTACAACTGTCCTCATCACCGTGGAATTTGAGTGCCTTCCAGAAGTGTATTAATCAACATGGCTTTCATTTGTCATGCGGAGGTCATTCACCCTCCCGCAGGGTCTAATTTGGCCTGGAGAACCCAGTTTATCTGCTGATGTAGGGAGAAAAATATTAATAAAAGTTTGACTTTCAAACCTTGCTTGTGTGAAAGAATCGTGTCTTTTCCATTTACAGCAGTTCAGCTGAATTCCTTCCCCAAGCCTACAACGAGCATGTCTAATGACTTCATGTTACACTTTTAAGCTTTACAGAAGTACAGCTGCCCAGCTGGCCAACTAATAAATGCAGCATAAAGGAAGCAATACATTAAGATCTTCTTTACTGGATTAAAGCTTGATCTGGGCTAACGAACAGCCAGCCAGGAACTAATTTCTTCATTAGGGTATTGTTTCAGGAAAAGTGAATTATAAGCCAGGATGCTCTCATGGATAAGCAGAAGCGATTAGCTTACCTGCTTTTGCATGGGGCAAATCTCCTTCCTCAGTCTCCTCCTCTTCAAAGTCATTCAGTTGTGTTCTCCTACAGGCACGACCACTAACAAATTTACCACCAGCAGAGGCAGACAGCAGAAGTCCTTCAGGGAAGCAGTCCTCCAGGAGTCAACCACTCTGGACCAGGCTGTATCTAGACAGATGTACAGTAACACGACTATATTCTGTGGGGAACTTTCTTTTCCAAGGAAGTTGGCACAGTTCAACTTCTCTTTTACATCATCCTTACAACTGGTTTCCATGGCGATCTTTCCAGTTACCAGCAATGAGAGAACGTGTCCCAGACAACATCTGCTCAAGCTCCTCACGCATTCCCCCATCACTGCCTGATGGGGCAGATCTCTAACTTCAGACTGGTTCTCCATAGAAAGGACTCCAAAAACATCCACCAAGAACCAAAGGACTTACCAATGTTATTATAAAAGGTCCATCAGGGTGTAACACAAAAGGTAGAACTAGTGGAAGTGATCATTAAAGAGGAAATGCAAGGTGTTTCTGAAGGGCAAACAAGCCTCTTTAAAATAAGGAACATTTCAAAGCATAAAGCGGCTTTTTTTACATCCTCTTCTCTGCTGTTTCCTTGCGTCGTCCACCTCACCCGCACATCCATCCACCACGCTTCCCACTTCAAGTTCAGTTTGTAGACAGTACATCTACAGGCAATCCAAAGCCAAAGACCAGCCATTGTATTTATTTGATGATGAACAAGGTACAAATGAACAATGACCAAAGCTGCTTTCAGTTTCTAGAGACAACTCAACAGACAACGCTGCTGCCCTTTCCCAGTTTTTGAGATAGCAGCTACGATAGCCGGCCTTTCAGTGAGACTCAAACGTGCATTTGGCATCTACACAATAATCGTTGTGTGCGGTACACATGGCAAATGCTGATCAAAGAACATTTCTGATTAACTAATCACAAAAGCCTGCTCCTGTAGGGTTCAAAAAAAAAAAAAAAACCAAAAATAGTTCTGACCCCTTTAAACTTCCAAAGATTTGCAGAACTTACCCTAAAAGTCTTTGTGTAGCAGTTGATTAAGAAGACATGACTCCACTCTGGAATCAACGCAAGACAAGCATAATTTCCTGAGTTTTTGGAAAGAAGTTTTGCGTGTTGGAACCAACGACTCCAAATGTCAACAGCCTCCTTCCATAGAACTATAAACACTGGATGCTTTGCACCCAGCACAAGCTTTATCTGACCTGATGACAACAAGGAATGGTAGTGGAATGGGTGTGAGTCAGCTTCACTAGCATCCCTCATGAAGAAATCAAGAGAAGGACGGATGATAACGCTGTTGGAGTACAGGGCTGAGGAGGAGACTTGCCTCCTTTAAACCTGGCCACGCAGGACCTGATTTTCAGAAGTTCTGAGAAGTTGCAGCTCCTCCCGATTTCATCTGGAATTGCAGGTGCTCACTCCTCTAGGGAGAAAAGTCAAACAATCTCATACCGTTCCTCTACAAAACTTTCTCTTTTCCCCCTGTGTGCAAAGAGAGCGTTTGCTTTACAGTATTTCAGAATGGACAGTGTCAACTCTTTGTGTGGCCCAAGACCAGCATGAAACATCCAAACACAGTCTTCAGATCACACATTCTGATATACTAAAGCATGCCTGAACAGAAAATTTTTAACAGAAGCAAACACTTCTCCCCTAGCAAAAGGAAAAACGCTACAATATTATTACCAAATGAGGAATTACAGCTACTTGTCGCTAAAGCTCTCAAGCTGCAACTCTAACTCACAGAATGACAGCGACTGTTAGATAACTTTGGTAGTTAGTGAACATTTTTAAGCAAGGTAGAACATTAAAAAATTCGCAGCAGCTCTTTGTTTTGAAAGGTTTTACAATGTATAGTTCTCTACTTAGATGAGAATGGGTACTCCAACCAGTTGAAATGGACTGCCTCTACCTTTCTTCGATTTGCAATGCGCTTGATTATTGGCCTCTATGCTTTTGTTAGGGAGCAACACACAGGCACACTACGGGCATTTAAATAAAAACAACCATCAGCTGTGTTATCTGACTGTAAGAAGACTTCCAAGCATCCCCTGAGGCATCAGCAGGGCCCTTAAGCTCTCTTGTCTTTTCATCAGTTGAAAGCTTAAAAGCATATTTAAGAAACTAACTGGCTTTAAACGAGCACTCAGTGAGGCAAGATCTTGTCATGACTCCAACACAACTGAATTTCTTGTCGCAAGGAAAAAGTCTATTCATATGTATATCAGAGAGTCGCATGAGAAATCTCAGTACCAGCAAGTTTTAGCAGCTTCTGCTTCAGCAACATACAAAGCTGCTTTCTAGCCCCAGAAGAGTGCTTCGAAAGCCAAAGCAGCAACTTGCATCCAAACTGATCCCAAGGACAAGATAGTGGAAGGAGCAAATAGGTAAAAACAGATTTTGAAAAGTAGAAACATCTAAAGAGATAAGCCATTCTCTGAGCTGATTTATCACAACCATGTCATACTGTATGATTTTTAACCTGCACTTTTAGCTTCAGATTTCTGAGACCAGACCAGATATGGCCTTCCAACATATTAGATCATGGTTTGTGGTGGTTGGTTTTTTTGTATGCTATTCTGATAAGAAGAGTACTTCCGGATAAATTATAAATCTTACACCTGGATATATTCTCACACTTTATTTCCTTCTGACTCTGGGGTAGGATATAACAGCTGCTTTAACAGCATGTGGTACCACTAGCACAGGACACAGTTTGAAAAATACTATGCCAAATCTTTGTCTAGTGTAATTTAGTGTAGTTCTACTGACCTTCAAGGGAATCACATTATTTCCTATCATTTGAAGATTTGATTCATTACATCCCAATGTGAACTCCAGGGCTAACTGGCAGAGCTGGACCATAGGCACCGCTGGATGGCTTAGCCAAGGTGTGAAATACGAAGTTCTGTGAAATTCTTAGTGAACACAAGAGGTCAAAATCTCCCAGTCGTGCCTCACCCTCCCCAGAATTGGGTGTACCGTTACAGCTGTTCCTGAACTAAATTGCTATGAACATCTTAAGTACAGAAAATAGGAAACCACTGTTCACACCCACTCAGTTTTCCTCAGATGTCTTTTCCTGTTTATACATCATACGAACTCTATTGCAATAAGCAAATGAAACTGAGACTTCAGGCTTCTATCACCAAGAACCACAATCTTTATATTTCATCTTTTTCCACTGTGATGCTAGTTAAGTGTACAACCAAGTATCCTGTCAGAATGCAAGCATCTAATGAAGTGAAGGGGACTCTCCTAGGCAAGGCTTAAAAATTCCCAACATCATAAAAAACTTCTCTGATTAGACTCTCCTGGTTCATACAGAAAGATAGCAAACCAAGTGAAAGGTCAGCAAAGTCAAGACTCCTCCACTCTTTCAGTGCTAATAACGCCCAGTTTAAACAGCCATTACAGTTACCTTGTAAGTTCTTAAGTTCTGTGTTGGGTAGAGTAAGAGGTGATTACGACCCAGTTTCTTTAGATGTTGTCCATTTGGACAGTGAAGATACATTTCACGATTGCTGCAATAGTTACTACAAACTGACCTGATGTTATTTATTTAAGGGGTTTTTGCAGTACAAAACATTACAAGTAAGTTTTCTACATTGAGATAGGAAATAAAAAAAATTTAAAAATCATTGTTAAAAACAATTTAAAATAAATATATAAAACTGCTATTCCAATCAGGAAGTTATAAATATATTATGAACCAAGTACTTCCAAACTATGTTTACTTTGGAAGTGCATAACACCACTACAAAAACCAGCCATTTATTTAAAAACCTGTCACTCATATCAAATCATTAATTCTTAAGTACAGCAAGACTATATTAGTACAAAAATGACACAAGTGAATACCACAAAACATACACTGCACAAGTATTTACTGCATTATCTTTTTCACATCACAATCTCCTTTATGCTACAAGTTTACTAAGCACAATACACCTTTGTTTGAACAGGAGATCTTTATCAGTTCCAAGGCACTTTCCTCCCTAAGACACGGTTGGTGATTTTCTGAAAGAGAAAAACAAAGCGAGAGAGATGAGTATTATTCCTCTAAAAATTAAAAATGCTAAGCATGAAGATATTGTTAATAAGTTTTCTGAACAGAATATCAAGGAGTAATACAACACTAAAAAATGGCTATTTACACCTTTTAGGACAGCTAAAGCACCCTAGTTGTTTCTCACTCATTGGTACGAAAAACACCAGGATACTCCCATGCTGGCTGCTGTGGAAATGGTCAGAAACAAGTCTAAGGAGTCAGAATACATCTTGACATTAGCTGACAGACTGTTTCCCCAAGTAACCACGATGCATGTCTCTCCCTTCACCTTCTGAATACAAACTTCTGGGCATCACGTGTTCCCCAGTTTGCGATACATTTATGAAAGGACACAGGAAAACTACAAGAGTTACAGAGAAGAGTAACAAGCAGAGTGGAAGATACAGAAAGTGTTTTCTACAATAAACAACTGAATAAATTAGGACTCTTCACTACAGTGGGAGGGATGAGCCATGACTGAAGGGGAAGAGATGAAAGTCTATACAATCCTAAGCAGCCTGAAGCAGGTGAAAAGGTACTGTTATTTGCAGACTCTTCCACAAATAATCTGGGGAGGCACCATACAAAATAACTGGTAATAGATTTTAAATAAACAAAACAAAAAGACACAGAATACTTTGTGTGAAGAGTCTCGGCCTTGTGCAGTTAAACTGTGGAACTCTGCCCTGTGGTGCTGTGAAAACCAGACATTTACACTTCACAAAGCAAGTGGACAAATTCATGAAAGAAAAAAAAAAAAACCACACCAATCCAAAGATAGATTCAAAGCCCCTTGGACATAAATCACACCGGACTGTTAGAGCATCTTTGAGAAGTACTGCTAATGCTGGCTCTGTTATGGTATTCTTCCCCAGGCACCTGCTAGTGTGACCCATTCTTACCACGATGGTCAATCCAGATAATGAAACACCACATCATTCTGCTAGCTCAGCCAGCAGATCACTGACATTTTGAAGCATGGAATACATATTCCGTGGCTTTATAGAAGTGTACAATAAAGTAAGAGCTTTGGGTAACTCATATATTACTAACAGCAGTGGGAATGATACAGCCATTACCTGATGAGACGTTTTGCATCACACAGATCAATGCAACACGCAGCTCAGCTCTTTATACACACACACATACAGAGTATGCAGTATATGTGTATATAGTATATACACATACTATATATAGTGTATATACCAATACAGAATATACTCTGCTTACATACATACATACAAAAAGAAGCAAAGCTGCTGACGTGAATCTCGGAGTGAAATCTGTCCCCAGTACTTCATGAAGCCTCAGAAGGGCTCAAAACGCCTCACACCACAAAACTTCTGAACAGTTCTTACAGTTCACAGGCCCTTTTGCAATCTAATAAGCAAACCCAGCTAGCAATTAAATGCTATCTGCCCTCTTTGCTCCACTTCCAGGAAGTGACTACAAAACAAAAAACCCTAACATGTTGCTGACAGGAGGGAAAATGTAGCCAAGGGGATGAAAAACAAACATTGAAAAAAAAACAAAAAAAACCAAAAAAACAACAAACCACAAACTGTAAAGCAGCAAGCAACGTGCAATTCAGTTTTACACCTCTAGAAGCATGTGCTTTTTCCTTTGGGGTAGTGACACCTTGTGGCCCCTATCTTGCATAGGCTCTAAAGGACATATCCAATGCATAAAAAATAAAGTGTTTAGTGTTCCTGAATGCTAATATCTTTTTTCTTTTTTAAGGGGTAGAGGGAAGTACATAAATTAATAACTTTGCTATCCCCTTTATGGAGGTTTCTCCCATGCTCCCTATTTATAAAAATGGCAAATTCACTAAATCTAACAGAAAAGCCTCAGTAACGGGATGAATTTGTATCTGATAAACTCATAAAATTCATTTTCATTTCACTGGGGTTGAAAGAGTTCTGATTTATGCTGCCATCAACTCAGAAATCTGTCTCAACTATACAGTTTTCAAAACTACAGGGCATGCACCATTCCCTTATCTGACTAGTATAATTTTATGCTCTATTTGAAATTAAAAGTACAAAAGCAAAGGGATACTGGGACAGATCATCAGCCCAGACCCATGTGCATCCTGTGATAAAAATAACTTTGCTATCTTAATAAAGTTAAGTATTTAACGATTTGAAAAGTTAAGAATGCCTGGGCAACCCTCAGTCGCCTTCTAGCACAGGAATTTTGATAAGTTTCCAGTTATATATGAGCCCATACTGTTTCCTCCCGAGGATCCCATCCTCACTCAGTGCTAACAAAACTGTGATTTCATTCTCTCTTCATTTTCCACTGCATTGCCCCACATTGCCACTGTAGCACATCAATGCCTTAAAACAAGCACTGACAGCCCTTACTTCTCAGGTGTCCTATATGAGTATTTTCACTTGTACTTTACAAAAGGTAAGAGAATTTTGTTCATATATATTCACTAATTTGGGGACTTATTTTGAGCCAAATAAACTCAGTTTCACCTCATCCCTCAACCTGGACACTAATTTAAGATCATTATCCTCGGTTCCCTACAGCTAATGAAGAGTCACACACTGCCTCCTGAGAGCAGTATGTCCCACCTAGTAGCAGTTGTTGCTCACACTGGAAACATACAATTTTGTTTGGTTGGTTTCTCCTCAGGATACATTTTTTAAGAAGCTGGTGTTCATTTTTTTTTTCTGAAGTATTGACCCATAAATTATATCAATATGCAGTTATACCTAACACACCTCTAAATTCTGGTGTGAGGATTTCACTTGTAAGTAATACTTTAGCAAACAACACTTATCCATGTTGATGTACATACAGGTATGAGCATGTGTACATGTTTAATTCATTGCTTCCTTTCCCAAATATGAATCATCCCTAACCTGTGAGCCCTCAACGCACTATAGAAATGGCATGCACACTGTACTGCTAGCTAATCCCATCCTCAGAGCCAGCTGTACTGCTATTAGTGAGGTCTATGCCTAGTTTTACTTTTACATGTCTACTCCTTTGGTATCAGTGACAGGAATAGAAGCAGAAATTCATCCAAGAAAATACCAGTGTAAGCCTCAGACACTCCAAAACAGGATGCCTCAGCATAGACAGTTTCACCAGCAGTTCAACCTCCTGAGCTGCACTCTGAACTGGAGTAGCTGGGGCATGAGTACATCCTTCCCCGCCACCAAGATAACCAGTGCTAGCCTGTCAAAAGCCAGAGAGAGAAGGACAAAGAAGTT
This sequence comes from Phoebastria nigripes, assembly GCA_035582835.1. Lineage (NCBI taxonomy): Eukaryota > Metazoa > Chordata > Aves > Procellariiformes > Diomedeidae > Phoebastria > Phoebastria nigripes. The sequence goes on along the minus strand of JAYKAV010003188.1, from coordinate 1,257,782 downwards.
TTGTTAAGAACAGGTCACGCCACTAAGCACTGACCTGGGAGTCAGAGATATGAGTACTGTGCCTGCCTCCACCATTGACCCACACACAAACTTGAGCAGGGCACTTGATTCTCTCTGCCTCCCTCTCCTTTCCCAAGCTTTGTCTAGATATCTGCCAAACGATCTTGGAAGGAACTGTCCCCTACTAGGTTTGTATAAGGCACAACAGGACTCCTCTAGGTGACTGCAATTAAAATAAGAGTCAGATCTATTCCAGAGTACTGATCTGCTGTTCTACATCAGCAGTTCACAAACTTGTCACTATGAGAGATGCTCAGACCGCAGTTTGGGTACAGTGCTACAGATCATTTAAATGATACAACCCTAGATTACATATGTTTTTAGTCTAGCTTTTGTACCAGCCATTCTCCTCTTCTAATACTCTGTGTCATCTTTGGAGTCATTCCACAAAATCTGTGGTTCTTTTTTTCATGCACAATCAGATCTGCTTAGAAACTGATGCTCTCAGCAACACATTAACCAAATTCTAAACAAACCATTCACTGTATTTACAGCTACTCACTACAGCTATTCTGCATCACCAAGGAAGACAAAAAGATTACAATATTTACTGCAATGAATCATCATCCCTCTTCCAATCAAAACCACACTTATATACAAAACTTCTGATCCGATTCCCTCCCTGCTTCCAGCTGACTATGCTACTTCAAGTCAACGACTGCCAGCATTCATTAACTCTTAAGACCTTACTGTACTGGCATCTGAGATTCTCAGACTAGTGAAAAAAATACGTCCTGAATATACCCTGCAAAAGTATAGCATCAAATGCCAGTAATTCTAGTGGTAAGTACCCACAATCAGATTAGGAAGATATTCTGGATCACACATTGCGTTACAAGCCCTGACTTTTAAAATCCAATTACTGCTGGTCCCAACAAATAACTAACCCTATTATTCCAGCTCTGGTAGTACAACGCAGCCAGGAAAGAGTTGCAGTGCTAAAACTGAAGTGCAAGCTTAAGAGCCAGAGGAGAAAAAATCAGTTTTCATTTTTAATGCATGTCCTTAAATCACTGAGGCTTACAACGCAGTTTATTGCCTGCTGCCAGAGTTCTCCAGAAGGCTTCGTTTTATGGTAGATGCGTTAGTGAAAGAGCGAGAAGGTAAGTCAGGTTAGAACCTCAGTGTTTGTATTGCAAACTGTTGTTTCTCAACTTTTAGTTCTTATTAAGTCTTAAGAGAAAGCTTAAGCATATGGATGCCTAGAACAGCTCAAAAAGTGATACACTGGTCAGTTTTGGAGATGCATTTCTCAGAGGGGACAAATGGGCCTCCTCTGTTTTATTAGGACATTTGTCACATCATTGTGTATAAATTGATACTGCTTGTTACACAGAAATACTAGATAACTAGATGTGTGTGCACGGGAGGGCATAGGGACAGAAGATTCTCTTCCTTGTTACTTATTGTGCTTAAGCCAGCTGAGTCTCTAGCACAGGGTTCTTCAATCTTTCTCTCATTAATTAATCCTGTGTTTAACAGACAGACACAAAGCACATGTTACACTACTTGGACAGCCAGGGAGGAAGAGCATTAGCAGCAGTTGTTAGCTGGGACAGAAGCAGCTCCTTGCAGGGATCTCACTGCTTCATGGCAGAATGAGGCAGGATTTAGCAGAGTCTTAGAGCAACCCAGCAAAACTCACTCCAAGAAGGAGTCCCTCACTACAAGGAGGACATTGAGGTGCTGGAGCGTGTCCAGAGAAGGGCAACGAAGCCRGTGAAGGGTCTGGAGAACAAGTCTGATGAGGAGCGGCTGACGGAACTGGGACTGTTTAGTCTGGAGAAGAGGAGGCTGAGGGGAGACCTTATCGCACTCTACAACTACCTGAAAGGAGGTTGGAGAGAGGTGGGTGTCAGTTTCTTCTCCCAAGCAACTAGCGATAGGACGAGAGGAAATGGCCTCAAGTTGCACCAGGGGAGGTTTAGATTGGGTATTAGGAAAAAATTTCTTTACTGAAAGAGTGGTCAAGCACTGGAACAGGCTGCCCAGGGAAGTGGTGGAGTCATCATCCCTGGAAGTATTTAAAAGACGTGTAGATGTGGCGCTTAGGGACATGGTTTAGTGGGCATGGTGGTGTCAGGTTGACAATTGGACTCGATGATCTTAGAGGTCTTTTCCAACCTTAATGATTCTATGAAAATGGGCCCCACTGTTTCCTTCTCCTGCTCACCAAAATCTTGGAGTCCTCACCCCACCTTTGCTCTGCTGCTGGTTGTGTGGTGAGGCCCCAGCACAGAAACTGTTCTTGAACTGCTGGATAAGTGTTTGTGGTTCAAAGTTAGTTACACCCATGCTTAGGGATACTGGTTTATTCTACAGCTTGCCAGACAGAGGAGATCCTTGGCTGATCAGTGCCAGGGTGGTAAGACCACACTATCAGCTGAACAAACACTTAATGGTGAAATCCACAGCCCCCAAAGTTAACAAATTACCACCAGGACTGCCAATTCTCCACTGGAGCAAAATTAAGAATGATGACTCAAGGCTTTGTTAACCATCGTTGCAAAGTTAGCTGTGAATTGTGTAAGCTAAATCCATCTACAGCAAGGGTACACGAGAGCAAAACCAGCAGTCTTCAGTTCCAAGGACGCATGGTCCTTCTTTAAATATGCTCCACAATCCCTCTGTTCTGCCCCCAAGACTCTGCGCAAGACATTTTTTGTGTACTTTAATCAGGACCATGCTTCCTTGTCTTTTTTCCATACACCATGTGTAGGTACTGGAAGGATTTCAAGTTAGGTAGGAGGATTTTTTCTTCCAAGTTTTGCTAAGCTTGACTGCTTTGACCCTGATTAAATGCTAATATATCCACCTAGAAGTTGCAAAATAATACCACAGAATCAACATTTAGTAAATATTACTATAATGCTTGTGACCTCAAGAAAAAAAATTCTAAAATGTTCCAGTATAAATACTTGACCAGAACACCTACTGTTTTGTAAAGCTGTGCTTTCAGGCGGTATGAGTTGTATTCCATTTTTCTCTTCTCTTCCTCTCGCTTCTTCTGCACCTCTGGCAGCTGCTCATAGATCCTTAAGTGTAAATACAAAAAGTCAAAAATAGTGACTTAGAAGGAAGGAACTTATTGATATTAAAAAAAAACCAACCATCTTCTGTTTTATCTTCACGTTCTGTTAAAGGCTGCTGGCCAACCACATCATAGAAAAATTTATTTGGGGGTTTACTAGTGTCACACAGGGAAAATGTGGAATACATAGCAGTTGTGATACCGGAAATTCCCACATCCCATAATGCCTTTCTCTTACAAGCAGCACCTCCTAAAAGCAATATTTATAACATTAAAATGACCATACAGCTGATATGATTACCCAGCTGCAAAAGGTAGAGCTTCAATATCTTCAGTACAGAATAGCCCCATTGCTTTTCTGTACTGGTTATGCTGATTCTGAGTAACACGTTTATCCATCAATAGCAATATCTTTATCACAAGAATAACCTGATTTAAGCTATTTAGGCATCTCTTCAAAATTTCAGTATTTTCAACATTCAACCATGTTGCCCTGTTTAGGTGAATGCTTTGTCTTCTCCAGTGCTGAACTTCTCCCATACCAGAGCCAAACAGCAAGGGATGCTTTGAACTGAATAGAAGGTGACTGGCGCTCCGTACAGAGTCAGTGCACTATTCTAGTCTGTTTTACATGCTACCAACTAAAGGAGGGGCCTGAGAGCTAGGATGGCAGCGTATTGCTCACACTGCCTTCCCCAAATCTTCCTTTAAGATTATAAAGGTTTACTAATTTCATGACAGTGGTTGCCAAGAAATATGCAGCTTCAAAAACATTGTGGTTTATGGGAGGTGGAAATGAATGATGTTCAAAAATTTCAGTCCTGTAATATTTAAAGCAAGACAGATCCTACTGTAACTTCTTTCTTAACATGCTGATTTGATAATCAGCAAATAGAAAAAAAAAAGACTTGTTACAGATACCATAGTGCATTATACTCTTTTAGAGACTGCTTCATTCTTACGTCAGTATAACATCTTTGCATAATTACTGTTGGCACTTCAAATATTTTTAAACACATCTATGCCTTCAATTCGTATTATCTGAAAGTACTTCAACACACTCCATTTTGAACATCGCAAATCAATACAGCCCACCAGCCAGGAGGGGCATCTTTGACAGTTGTCTTGGTACTAATTCCAGCAGGAAAATAATGCTTCAGACTGGCAAGAGAAGTGCGGGAGGCAAATGTGTATCAGTTTGCACCCATCTGCTATTTAGTCAGTACAAGTTAGGTGTCACTTGTATGTTTCAAAGGAGAGAAGGACAAGTTAGCTGGAAAACAAACTAATAGGAACCTCTACGATAACACATAACTAAGTAGGCAAAATCAAGAAAGTAAAGATCAAATCTAAACCCCAATCCCAATTAGTACTGAATTTTATCTCCTGTCTAATTCACCAGTATCAGCTAGGGAAAGCCATACACATTTGTAGCTTCTACAGTCCCCCACACAAATGCATTTACCAGTCCATCAGACTTCACAGTGGAATTGATGAGCAAGCAAATACACATCCAACACCAAAAACCAGAAGGATTTAAAAAAAAAAAGCAGCAACTGCACTCCTTCCACTGACCTACCTTCCTGTGTATCCCTATTTTCTGACTCTCTGCAGCTGCTCTTAGGAGGTCATCTTTTCTAAAAAAGTCCCTACCCACGTTACCGCTACAGAAAAGAGGAAATAAATCACATTTAGGTGCTTACTTCACTCCTCTTATGCTTTGCTGGAAGGCAGCAGAGGGTGCTAGGTCTATACATGTGTTAGTGGATGGGGGTAGGGATACCTTCAAGATTTGGGGTTTTGCTTTACTACCATCTCACCATTCTCTAAAGGCTTTCGTCATTCTAGGGCTCCCCTCAAAGAAAGATCAAGATTTACCCCTCACAAATCACCCCACCATAAAGATGTTTAGAGCAAGAAGTGGGCAAAGCAGAATTGTAGGTAAATTGATTGAAAATTGTTTTCATTACCTCTGGCTAATTTGCCATGAGAAATTCCATTTATACCCTCACAGAGAAAAAGAAAAAGCTTTTGCACTCATTATAGGTGTGGATTTCAAAAGAATGGTACAGAATAAATTACTTCTCAGCTCCAAYTGAGAGCTGGAGTATGACAGCAGCWAGAACAAAAAAAAGTCACCAAGTGTGACTGCCTGAATCAGTCTCCATAGTCCTGCTGACTTTGGATATTATGAAATCAGAGTTTCTGATAATACATGAGTTTTGATACATCAATCTCACAGTCCAAGTGACCCGAACCCAAATCCTTCCACTTCAGCTAAAACAGGTGGGGATGCATTCCTGGGGGAACTGTCATATTTACCATATTTACCACTTCTGCCACCTCTCTATTAATGCACTAAAAATACTTCTAAATGCCAAAGGCTGTTGAAATAAAACATTCTTTTTGGACTCTCCCATCATATATATCAAGGGGTTTATTTTATACATTGTATATTCCAGTAGATGTTTTGTAGAATCACAGTGTAACTTAGGTTGTAAGGGACCTCTGGAGGTCACCTAGTCCAAYCTCCTGCTCGAAGCAGGGCTAACTTCAAGGCTAGGTCAGGTTGCTCAGGCCTCATCCTGCCAACTTGTGACTATTCCCAAGGATGCAGATTCTACCACCCCTGTGGGCCCTGCTCCAGCACTTCACCACCCTCCTCATGAAAAACCAATTTCCTTGTCTCCAGCTAGAACTTCTCCTTACTGTAACACATCACCACTGCTGCTTGTCCTGTCACCGTGCACCTCCAGGAAGAGTCTTCCTCTGCCTTCTCCAAATCCCTCTTCTGGCAGGGAAGCACCACTGCCAGATCCTCACCTTCAGCCTCCTCCTCCCCAGGCCAAACAAACCCAGCCTCTGCAGCTTCTCCTCATGCACCATGTGCTCTAGCCCCCTGACTGTCCTGGTGGCCTGCATCTGGTGGAGGCCACTTCGTTGACCTCTCTCTTGTCCTGGCAGCCCAGACCAGGAGACAGGATCCAGCTGTGGTCCCATGAGTGCCAAGCAGAGGGAATATCCACTTCCCTCCACCTGCATGAAATGCAGTGTGTAGCTGGCCTTCATCACTGCAAGAGCATACTGCCAACTCATGCTTAATTTGCTGTCCACCAGCTGTCAGGCCCCCAAGGCCCTTCTCAGAAGGGCCACTCCACAGGTAGCCTGTCCTCAGACACTGCCAAGGAGGCTGTCCTTGGGGAGGGTTTCTCCCCCAAGGAGAAACTTGGTATTTGTCATTGTTGAACTTCATGAGATTCCTCTTGGCCCTTTCCTCCAGCCTGCAGAGATCTCTAGAAACTGCAGACCTACTCTCCAGCATACTCACTGGTCCTCCCAGTTCAGTGTCACAATCTGTTGAGGTGTGCTCCATCCCATTGCTACTACCGATGAAGATGCTGTGAAACAGTCCTGGCCCACAGCATTGTCCCTTTCACATAGCACAAACTCTTCCCTTCACAATGTACATTCCAAGACTTCAATGCAACAAAGCACTTGTATATACGCTGAAATYCCAACTACTTAAAATATCCCTTGCCTCAAGGTACACTCTTGACCTTTGTTTTGTTTTGACTCTAAATAACTTACAGTATCATTTTATTTTTATGTAACTTTACAAGTTATCAGAGACGACTTTATGAGCCTCTAATTTACTTCTACGTATTTATGCTGTTTCTCAACTGGTACTCTTCCAAACCACCTCCTCTTGACCCCGCTACTGTTTCAGAATCCAGCTGGAATAAACTCCATTTTTTATTATACCTTCACATTCTCTCTCTGTAGCATAGGTATTCCAAATGTTTAATACATTGTTAATGTGCTGTCCATTTTATATATGAATTACTTGAGTCAAAAATAAGGCAAAATCTATGATAACGTGGTTTTCTTCAAGGGTAAAAGCCTCTGTATTCCTTTGTGGGTAATTATTTCTTACATAAAGCTCCTTTCATTTGGTGAAATGCTGCCTCAATTCTTGCACCAATTAGCTAGTTTGTTAACGTTTAAAACTATACAGACGCTCTAGTGGCCCACACCCTACATCTCCTCTCCTTTTGGGATCTAGTACTTGCACAGTTTGCTGTAGTGCTTAGATAGCAGATACTACAGCAGAATACTCAGGTTTAGTTACAGAAATCATTTTTCCAAAATTATTTTATTTCTCGGATTTTCTAAATAGGTGCTTTCTCCCTCTGATAAGGTGCCTACATCTTGCACTGAAAATGCTGAGTTATCCCCAACACCCAATTCTTTGACTGCAGATATGATTCATCCATCTTTCCTAGCCATGTCACTCATCTACCTGAAACAAAATTTTCTTAACCTTACCGTTTAGATCTTTGAACCATTTCACTCTTTGGAATTGTTCTTCTCTTTCCTCTAATCAGAAAACCTAAATGGAAAATTTTGAGATAAAAGAATGGTGAACAAGTCTACTTCTCACAAAGAATGCTACTGCAACAATATGACTCCTTTACAAGTTACGGATTCTTATAGACAATAATGTTAAATAATTGTAATACTTTTATTGAAAATACACACACCCTTAAGTATAATGTGGAAATTCATTAATTTCGATAGAACATAAAGAGCAGAACCATGAAGGTACCTCTGTCGGACAGCATGTGACTTGCATTCCTGTAGCCCCTTCTCTTCTCTGGAGGATTAAATAGCTCTTCTCGTTCAGACTGCAGTACGCTCTGTATCCTCCTTTCCTCCATTACAAGCTTCAGATGCTTCACACGCTCTCCAGAGCGGGAGATGAAATCAGGGCGATGCACTGCAAGAGCCTCCTAAGATGGGATGACACAAAACAAAGTCTGAAGTGGCCAGACTGTCTCCCTAGAGCTGGAAGCGAATAAATATCTAACACCATTACCAAAGCATGGAAAAAAATCCCATCAAAGTAGTATTTGGTATAACATACAAAATGTTGTTTCCTTAATGCTGGGTAGATCCTCAGAAACCTTGTTTAACAAGCTATTTATCAACAACCAACTGGCCAGAAAGAAGAAAAAAAAAAAAAAAAAACACGCTAAAATAATTAGCAAAAGGGATACAAATCTCTTCTCAAAAAAGCATAGCAAAGTTCACGAAGTTGAGCCTATAGAAGATTCTGTAACTTATTACAGTCTCCCTTGCTATAAATCAGTGGGCACATCAATATTAGCAATTCATTTTGGATCAGAAGTGGAATTTTAAAAGCGATCTCCTAATACCTCTGTTTGCCACACTTCAATTTCCATCAGAGAGCAGTCTCTGAGCACATGAGCAGATGCAACTGAACTTAAAGAAACTTCAGAAGTGCACCTTAGTTAGCACTTCCTAATTTACATTTCACTTGCTGTGGACGATCTCTTTCAAAAATACTTCTGTACACTACATCTGTGTCTTTTTCCACAGATATTTAGAGTGATCACACCTGATCTGAAGTGTACAACGTATATGCATGTATATGTATATACACACACATACACCGTTTGCACTGTATGAATTAAAGCCCATTTTAATCACATACTATGTACATCACACGGTATTATTTCTGCATGGAAGCAAGTATGACTTGACATTATGTCAGCTACCTTCCCTCTAGTTCCTGAAGCCAAATGATTTAAGCCCTAAAATATTAGATCAATTCAAACAGATTAGTATATTGTGGAAAGCCAGATTACCATAAGCAAAAAGGACTGATGAATTTGTTGGGTTTCTTGGTTTGGGGTTTTTGTTTTGTTTTGTTTTTAAGGAGGAGTAGTCTGTAACATGTTGACTTCCAATGATTATAAATATAATTATTATAAAAATAATTAAAAAAAAGGCAAAAAAAAGTGTTTCCACAAGATTCAGCATAACTCCCGAAATCCTACTGAGATCTCAGCAGCCTTACAGTGCAGCGTGCCTTTACCTGTAGCGTAAGCTTCACGAACGGCCGCGAGGACCTGTTCTCAGCATCTCTTTCTGGAACTGCTGGCTGAATCACGTTGCTGTGCTGCTGCTCTTGCCAGTTCTTCTCTCGGAGAGGCTCTCTCCAAGGCTTTGTSCTGGTCAATGGTTCAAACCAAGATGGACCAGGACCAGAAAAGGAATTGGAATGGTTTTCTTTCCTAGATTCAGATTTCAAGTCTTCTGCTTGGACGAACCATGAAATCCCTGTTAAAAGACCACAGAAGAGAATAAAGATTTGTAGACAATACATGTGCTTATATTCCATTCCTGTCTGTGGCCCTTTATGCCTGTGCTGGTTTTGGCTGGGATGGAGTTAATTTTCTTCACAGTAGCTGGTATGGGGCTATGTTTTGTGCTGGAAACAGTGTTGAYAATACAGGGATGTTTTAGTTACTGCTGAGCAGGGCTTACACAGAGTCAAGGCCTTTTCTGCTTCTCATCCCACCCCACCAGCAAGGAGGCTGGGGGTGCACAAGAAGCTGGGAGGGGACACAGCCGGAGCAGCTGACCCCAACTGACCAAAGGGATATTCCATACCATATGATGTCATGCTCAGCAATAAAACTAGGGGGAAGAAGGAGGAAGCGAGGGACGTTCAGAGTGATGGCGTTTTGTCTTCCCAAGTCACCGTTACGCGTGATGGAGCCCTGCTTTCCTGGAGATGGCTGAACACCTGCCTGCAAATGGGAAGTGGTGAAYGAATTCCCTGTTTTGTTTTGCTTGCGTGCGCGGCTTTTGCTTTACCTATTAAACTGTCTTTATCTCAACCCACAAGTTTTCTCACTTTTGCCCTTCCAATTCTCTCCCCCATCCCACCAGGGGGGAGTGAGCGAGTGGCTGTGTGAGRCTTAGTTGCCAGCTGGGGTTAAACCACGACAATGCCCAAGGTCTTAGCTAAATCCAATCAGTGGCCTAACACTGCAATAAATACTCACTTCAGTTTAATAACAGTGGGACTCTGTATCAGACACCTTTGGCAGTTTCAAAAGAATTCCTTTGTCAAGTGTCCGAAAACCACCAAGTCTTTATCAAACAACACTTTTGAAAAAGCACAAAATGGCTTAGTTTGCAAGTTTCTCTCTTTATAGACAGAATAGTTATTTATCAGCAATTACACATTTTTAAGGAGCCTCTCTGATGTCCTAATCCCTATGGCTTTTTATAGATATTTTTGAAGATCAAATGCTTTACATCTTCCAAATGTTAAATATGTATACAAGAATTAGATTACTCACAGTTTACATACATAATGGGATTTGAATACATCAGCTAGTACTCTGAGCAGATATTCTAAATTTTCTAAATTAAACCGGTATGAGAAAGAATGATTTGTCTCTACAACGACAACAATGATGACTAAGGAAAACATTTTTAAACATTTAATCATGACATTGTGAAGACTGATGGGAAATGAGAGAGAGAGAGAGAGAGAGAGAGAGAGAGAGAGAGAGAGAGAGTGTGTGTGTGTGTGTGTGTGTGTGTGTGTGTCAGGAGTCTACACCATCAGCCCAAAAATGCAACTCTAGCTAAAAGAGGGAGACGAGTCTAGTTCTTCTGGTACCACAATCTTCCCTCAAGTACTCCTGAAAAAATACTTGTTCTTTGAAGCCTCAGTACATGAAACAGTAAGTACAACTTACAGTGACCAGTTACTCAGAGCTTAACAGAACCTTTTATACCTTGAAAATCAAATTAAGTATCTACATGATTCCCATCTCATTCACTTTTCCCTGCCTTATTCATTGCTTCCTATTTACTACCTTTACCAGTTAGGTTGCATCTAACAGCTTGATTGAAAATGCCATCATAATAGAGCACTAGAGAGCTCACTTGACATAGTGGTTTTGTTTAAAATTCATTGATTAAAAACAGAATAAGAACTGACTGTACTAGTGACAGACTACTYTGTGTCCTAATCCTCCTCACATATTTTGCTGGTTGCTGTTGAGATGTTCAGCTTTTCTGGTCTGCAGAGAAAGCGTATTTTGGACTGACCTTGTGGTAAATGCAGCCTGCTCCTTTTCGTCCTTTTCTCCATGAAAAAATTGCCTGGCTGTCCCTTCTGCTTACCCTTGCTTCCTGCTGCCTGATGATCTGTGACCATACCATCTGACTCTCCAAAAATACCATCAACACAATGCCAGGGTTCCTGTGGCTGTTGATTTGGCTGGCTAGATCGTGGGGTAGGAAAAGTCAYACCAACATCTCGAGTGTTTTTCTTAGTTGCACTGTTCACAATCTCCAAGTCTCCTGCAGTTGAAAATGAAGCAGTAACATCTTATTCCAGAGCAGCTGGAAGTACTTTAACATCAGCACGTGTGACATGCAYAGTTCAGGCAGCGACACTCAATTTTTACTTTGAAGCTGAAGGATCACTTTCTTTATCCCACCTTCAAAAAGGCAAAATCTTTTATATTCCCACTTCCAATTCAAGGAGAGTTTACAGTGACTCAGGATTGTTACTATATGATAATCTGAGTAACATTAAAGTGGTGTAAATCAAGCACCCCAAKCAAAACAAGCATATATATATATACATACACACATATATATGTGTGTATATATATATGGGGGGTGAGAATTAAACTTGAACCAACTATGCCCCTTGCTGGGGACCTTCACATCGGCTGCYGAAAGACACAATGGCAGGTCAACGTACAGCTTTACATTTTGGACAATGGAACTGCAGGTTTTTCTGGACCTGATAGTTTACCCAGTGCGTCCCATCCAAACCTATGTTTTAGCTATAGAAGATTGGTTTGCCCACACCACCACAAATATTTAACAGGAACATATGAAGTGGAAGGTGTCAATTAACATTGAAAAAGTTGTAACGCGATCTTGAAAACAAGTCATGAAAATACTTTTCTGATTCAATCCACTTGCACACRAAAAAAAAGCAGTAATAAATAACTGGTATGTCTGATGAATAAAACAAGGTCATTACTCAATCTTATGATGGGAACTCGGCGTGTAAATGAAACCAATGGAGAAACTGATAATTGCCACCAGAAGAACCCAAATGCAGAACTGCACCAGTCCAGGATCAGCTTATGTTTTAAATAGAATATAACATCCAAAATACTACCAAGAAGAATACAAAACACTGCAGTTGCCTTCTGAAATAGCATATGCCTACAAAATATATTGAGTAACAGATGTCTTGCAGAGAAAACAATGTATAAAAAAAAAAAAATACAGTTAGTCCACCTTTACTATTGAAATGGATCAGAAGCTTAGGTTAATAAAACTTACAAGTAAGTGAGAAAACTGGCTACTACTCAAGCAGACCAAGAAAGGAAATGAAATGGCTCATTTTAATTAGAACATAACATCTTTCTCTAAAAGCATTCAAAGCGAATTTGAAGAATGCTGCATGTACATACCCATCACCAGAAACATGCAACAGACTTTGGAGAAGGGTTCCAAAGAGATGAAAGGCGGAAGCAAATACAGAAAAGACAAGTCTGGAATTCAACAACTCACCTGCTTGGATACCTTTGTTCAGCATCCGTGTCCGTCGCTTGTTACTAAGAGCAGAGCTTGGCCCCCAAGAACTGCTGCTTGCAGAACTTGAAACCGATGAAAGGGAGATTGCCTTCTAGAAAAAAAACAAGCAAGAGAACAGAAATTCCTGAAATACTAACTGAAATGAACAGAAAGCAGGTTTTAAACAGCAAAAAAAGTTATAGTCATCAGTCTTTATTTGTTGTACCTTRGTTCTATTGTTATTTAGATGTTTATCACAGGCTGATCAGTGTCTCTTAYTGCTATGCCACACAACAGTCAGCCTTGACTTTATCCTCATGCACCAATGCACTTTCTGCATCCCATTCTAGTAAGAAGAGTGCATGGTTTCTGTAGGCAAGAGCTTGCCTGTGATCAGATTCTATACAGTGCTGATCATCCTCCAATTCGTTTGTCCAAAGTTCCTGAGACAATGTGGCCTGTCAAGACAGACTTATAAAAATCCTTTGCTGTGGCAAGACCATTTGTTGGCTGTACTTTCATGAAAGACCACAAAGTGTGAAATATTTCTGCTTTGGAAAGAGGGAGATCAAACACCTAAACTGAATACTATATTCCTACCCTCTCAAACCAAAACCCTTTAAAGGCTGCTGGGTTTGCTGGAGGGAAAACTGTCTTGAAAGATTAACATKTTCCTTTGTAAATTCACATTGAACTCCAGTTCTGTACCATTGGCATGGAAGAGCAAAGCCCTTTCAAAACATGGGAAGTTCTCTCACCCTGTGATCCTCATGACACAAAGTTCTCCAGGTGGAGAAAACCAAACTCAATAAAACAAGAAAAAGGAGACACATGGTAAGATCATGGCTTAGGCAAAACACTAGTTTCACATCTTCACCATTCACACAAACAGACGTTCCAGCTGCAGGGATGTAAGCAGCACAACTTTGTTATAATAAATTAATTTAACTTTTATGACATGTTATAACTTTACAGCCATTTAAAAAGGAATCTACTCTGTAAGTGTAATGCGTCTAGTCCACAAGCTTTTTGGTTATATAAAATACAGAGAAGGTTAGTGCTTTATTAACAGCAATTAACTCACGGTGCTTCTCCAGGCTTCAAATCCAACACTGCAGCACAGATCAATCTCTGCAACTCCGCTGAATTTAATTTTTAATTATGAAACAGAATTTTTTTTTTTCCTTGATCATAGCAATTAGTATCCTATTAGTAACTCATAATGCTAGCCACGATGGAAATGAACAAAGGCTTTTTTATTACCTTTTTATTGAACCTCTGCTATCACCACTTCAATGCAAAACATAATTTCATTCCAACATTAAAAGGTGGCAATTTTTACTCTCATGCATACTGGCAAGAACTGTTTTTTACTTTCATAAAGCTATTTCAGCTCTAGGAGAGTGCACTAGACAGATGTAGTAGATATGTATCTTCTTTCAGAGAACAGAAGCAAATTTGAATATGTGCTCAGCAAAAGGGAAGACAGTATAAAGTAAGGAAAAAAATCAAGATAACCCATTTACATGCACATGCATATCAACCCGCAGAAATAAATATAAGCAGCCATTCAATACTGAATATTGACATGCATATTCCTATTTGGACTAGAATATTCAGTGCAGTGCTTTCAAAGCCCTTCAGCAGCTGAATAGCACAATCTTTAGCTTTGTACCTGCTACCAGATGGCAGCTTGAAGAGTACTTTAGAAATAACAGAAACTGGAATAGATAAAAACCGTCTGGGATAGGTTCAGCATCTATAAATAAAAAAAGCTGTAACCAAGTTTTCTGGAAGCAGAGCTGACAATAGGCTCTCATAAAAAACGGAGCTACAAAATGCAGCACTTGCTTGAAAGATTCGTACAGTAGTCTCTCTAGGAGTAGGGCTCCTGCTATAAATAAATGTCTGTCTCTGAACCACAGATATTTGCAACTAAAAAAAAAAATAAATCGTGATTTCTGTTCAGCCAAGCATCACAGAAATTACCAAAATTTGGATTTTAAATTAAGTTTGCCATTTTGCCATCAATTTTCTTTCACTCCTTATTTGAGGGGGTCATGTGTCTCTTTATAAGTATTTTTAAAAAGAACACTACATTAGCAGATAAAAGATACTACTTTCTAAAGCCATAAGGGTTCAGCGCAACATCAAGCACCAGGAACAGAGCGCCTTTATTCTCATATAAGTATTACTGCAATCAGTTATCTCATGGATGATTTTAACAGGCAAAAGACTAGATGTTGTTTTTAAGGTCCAAACAGACATTGAAAGATTAGTCTTAAGAATGGAATGTGGAATAAAATAATCTCCTAAATACTACAACCATGCAAGAAATGTTGGATCCTAATTTCATTGCTACATGGTAAGTGTTCTGATTAATGGTCCTAATGTTGCAAAGTTTATGACAATTTTATTTTACCTTTAAATAAATATTATAAATAAAAATATTAATAAAAATATTTTTAAAACCATTCTTAGTCTTGAAAAAGACTGTTTCTCCCCCAGACATGCATTCATTAGCTTACTTGACACACAGACTGAGTATGAGTTGTTTCTATTAAAAAACAACCTAACTCATTTCAATGAAATCTATTAGTAACGATAACACTACCACTTTCTTTCTGGTAATAYGAAAAAAAGAAAGAAATATTTCTCACTTGCTCCTGTACTTTTCAGCATTAATGTATATTACAGAACACCAAAACTCTGTAATTTCTTACTATAATCACCAAATCCATGCCAAGGCCCCCTTTCAGGAAATTAATTTTCATTTCTCCTCCGAAGGGCAATGGCCAAATTCAACTGAAGTAATCAGAAAGATTTTCTCCACTTTAAAACAGCTTTACTCCAGACTTTTCACCTAGAATCCTTAGGACCCAGACTTGATCTTTAATATGCTTAACTGCCAAATACAGAAATTGAAGAAGCTTACAACTAACACTCAGCAAGACAAAATAATTCCAACATTTAAAATAGACAAACAGTAAGAAAATTCAAATAATCATTCCAATTTTTATGAAATGGTATTTATCGTTGCCCAGAGATATTCAGGTAGCAATATGCAGTCAAAATCTACAACCTCAACTTACTTCTGTCTTCACCACTCCACCACTGTCTTCAGGATTGCTAAAGCACAGAACCTGCAGATAACTAGAAATCAGACACAGCAGGATCTTGCTTCCCAAGACAGATAAAGGAAGAGAAAAAAGACAAATAAGAACAAAGGGAAAGAAAGCACAATTGCTATTTTAAGATATTTTGATCTTGTCCTTATTCCTGGAAAGGCAGAGAGACTTGTTTGAGCTACTTAGATCAAAGACAGAAGCCTACCGTATAAACAACTCTCTGGGAAATTTTAAATGATTCTCCGAATAACAAACTCCATACTGTACAGCAGTTTAAGAGTTCCTGTAAAGATTAGTTAAAATTGTCTTTTGGTCTAACTGACCACATACCTGGATCTCTTTCCTTTTCCTGTATCTCCCAGAAGTAACCTTTGGATATTCTACACCCACTGCTTTGCCACTTCCCTTGTCCCACTTTTCAGAGCGACTTTTCTGGTGGTTGATGGTATAATAAAGCTGGGAGAGTCTTGGTGACACCCGCACTCTTTCATGCCCAAAAGCCCTGATCAGCCTGGCAGTATCAATGGTGGAAATGGAACTGCTCACCTCAGTCTGAGTAGCAGTTTCCATCTCTGTTTGGGTCACCACATCTGATTCAGAGGTGGTGGAACTGATCATGGTGCCATGATCTCTACTAAGCCTTGTCTCTGAGGAAGTGTCACTAGGAGTTTCCAAGTACTGCTGGTGCTCCAAAATTTTATTCATGTGGCAGATAATTTTTTCTCCTGACCTATTTTTCCTGAGCTCAACAAAGCTATTTTTATCATGGGTGATACGTGGTCTTTCTTCAACATGTGTTGCATTAGGCTCTAAGGTACTTTCAGACATGCTCTTTTCTGGCAGTCTTATTTTCTTCTGCTCTCTTCCCTTAATTTTCTTTTCAGAAACATTCTTTTCAGATTTTGTTGGTATTAGTGTATGCTTAACRGGATTCTGAAGGACCCTGGCCAATCGATCGAGGCGTTCAACAAGGGACAGCTCACTGTTACTCCTACAATCATGGTGCTGGTGTCTCTTCTGGCACTCCAAAAACTTAATCCAGAGCTCATCTAAGCTACCACTGGAGTGGGTTCTCTGTCTTGGTGGCAGTTCTTTCTCCACAGTCTCTCTAAGGCAAGTTGTTTGGCTACACGGCACAGGATAATTTCTAGCTGCCTTTTGTTCTGCTTCTCTTCTGCCATGTTGAAGTAGCTCCTTCCCTGACGTTTCATTCCCCAAAGATGTGCTAACATTTAGATCCTCGTTCTTGCTGTAATCTGCTTCTGCAGCGAGTGGAAAGAATTCATTTTCACCATCTTTTTTATGATGAACAGAGAAAACACATTGATGACGATGTGCTTTTTTCCGATTCTGCAAGACAGCCCTTGAGGAAGGTCTAGCATGTCCAGTACCAGAACTGTCTTCTGACAGCTCGCTGTTAGACAGGAAGTAGCTCTCACACGTGGGCATTGGATGATGAAGGTAGAACCGTGAAGATTTGAAGACAGAGTGAGTGGTTTTTACAGACTTCGAATGATCTGTGCATTCTAGAAGAGAAGAAAACACTTTAAATTAAAGGACTATATGCAGAAATCCAATTATAAACTCATTTGTAATAGATATACATTAAGTATGCACGCAGCACATGCTAGCAGGAATATACTCCAAAATAATTTTAAAGTCATTTGTAATATCCTGTAAAAAAGGAAAAAAAAAATCAAATTTTAAAAAGTAAAAATGTGTTTCATTTTATGTTCTTTGTATAATGGACTGAATTATATAATGATCCATGAAGGCAGAAAGTAGGAATTATAGATGCTAGTGCCAGAAAGATTTCCCAAGTCCCTAAGCTTACTGCAAGATATTCCATGCCATTTTAGCCAAGTATGTCATTTAAAGATGCCTTACAGAGTGGTAATAGCTTTAATATAAATAAGAAAGCCAATACAAAAAAAGAACAGTCCATTTACTAATGGTAACACCAGTGACTTGGTAATGGGGAGCTGTCAGCAAATGCATATCAAGCTCCATTAATGGCAGGAATCACACTCATACTAGTTTTTCTCTAGCTCTGCAACATTCCTAAGTGTTTTTTTGTTTGTATTTTTGTTGTTGGTTTTTTTGTTTTGTTTTGTTGGTTTTGTTTTTTTTTTAAACAGTCTTGTTTCTATGATTGTGATCTACTGATGAAAACAGGAAAGACCTGGAAACCAGGTCTTCCTTTCCTCAGTTGAGCAAGCTTTGCCACTGATTCAGCAAAAGGGTGGCAAGTCCAAGCCTCTCCCTACCCCACGAGGAAAATACCTACCTACCTCATCAAGAATCACAAGCTATGTTTTTATAAAACCTCAATTCCACATGGGAAAAAGTGATGCAAGATAAGCTCAGGAAGGGTTATAGTAGCTCATACTGTTACAGTGCCTCATAAACCTTACTTTTTTTTAGTCACTTGTTTTCCTTACATTTTATACATCTTCCCTTCCCAACACAGAGACACTTCAGTGTAACGTCAAGATCATGAATAGCATAACCAGATCCAGTCTCACTAACTCTGAAATTGGAGGAATTTGTCTTTCCATACAAGGTCAATATTTATATACTCATGTAACAAGATTCCTCCACATCCTCCTGACAAATGAGATCAGGCTTGGGAATACTATGCTATTTCTGTATTTTTAAAAAGTTACCAACAAAATGGAAGGAATGTAAACAGGCAAAAAATAAAAATGAGTTTATACAGAGAAACTTTTTTAAAAAAATATACATAACTTGCATAATTTTAAGCTCTAGACAAGTTCTGTGGGTAGAGGTAATCTTTTATTAGACCATCTAAAAATATAGTTGAAGAAGTCAGAGAAGATTTTAGACATGCAAGTCTCTTCAGAAAGCTTGCTTAAATTTCCAACTGTACTGGCTGGTTTAACAAAAGATTATTTCTACTTACAGTTCTTTTCTTGCCTGTGTCTTTAGACCATCATAGCTACAGAAAAATACTATTAGATAATTTTATGTTAACACTTGTGTTCCCCTTTCACTTTTTTATCCAGGCTAGTCAGAGASACAGGTATCCACTGATCTCTGCTCCAACTTAACATTTTGTTTGTTACTGCAGATTCTTGTTTGTAGAGCTCACTTCTATACACGCACTCTTTCTTCAGCTCTACCGCCATGACCCAGCATTCTTCTTCTGAGTTACCCGCAGTGAATGAAGAAAAGCATTTTTCTGTCTTACTCCGCTTGTTTCCGTATCCTTGCATTTTATAAATGCTCACAGAGAATTATCTCCTCCATGAGAAAAACTAGGTTAAGACAACACTGTCTTTATTGTTGCACTAATTCAACTATTAGTCCTATGTACACTTACCAAAAAAGTAAAATGAACATAAAATAATGAAGTTCAGCGTGTCTTATGCAACCATTTTAAATTATCTTCTGGAAATACCAAATTCTCTCATTCTGAAGAGAAAACCTTCAAAGAAAACCCCTTCTAAAGTGAAGAATTAAAATCATCAGAAGGAAACCCTATCAATACATCAGCACAGCTCTGTGGGGTGACCTTACCCCAGGCATACTGAGCTGCTTGCTTAAAAAGGACAATAATCACACTGAGGTACTCCATAAAAATCTGATTCATTAAATGTCTTCATATAACAAGCTTATGTGATAGTATGAAAAATGAATGGGCTCCCAAAAACCCTATAAAGGGACTGCGTAGAAAAGAGCAGGAACTCTCTAATTCAGAATCCATTATGCTGTTCATATGTTTCAGGTCCCATCCCTCATTAACAGCCACAATTATATTACCTCCTTGCAATTTGTTCACTCTTTGTTTAATATAGCACATGTTGCAAAATACTGTACTGTGCAATAAACAGCTTCCCTGAGGAATTAATAGCTGCATTTAGGAGAGATGGCAACCACTCAGCAATTTTCTGTTTACGGTTACTTCTGTCCAGGAACAAGATGCAGTTCTCAAACACAACAAAAATCCTCACCCCTACTCAGACTCAAGGAAGTTTATCAGCCACTCAAAATCACAGAATGATGTTTTGTACAAAAGGAGTGTCCATCAGGACTAATTTTAACTACTGTCATGAGATACAGTGTCAAAATCATCAGTTAGCACAGCATAATTTCATTTTGTCAGCATTCTCAGCAAATAAAAGGAGTACCATCCAACTAGCTTAATGGAGGGGAGGAAGAAAGAAACATCAGTCAAATCAAATTAAAATTCAGTTAAATACCAACATTACAGAGATACACTGATGTCTTGTGATGTCATGTAAAGTATTTGTGGGCAGGAACACAACCCCAACTCAATATACAGAGCCATCCCACCTGCTTTTATTTACCAGGGAATTTCTGTCATTTTCTACACGGGCATCCTCTCTACGCTTAAAGATGACTTTGCACTTCACAAACTTAAGTGCGCCTTAAAAAAAAAAAAAAACGACAAAAACCAAAAAAACCCAAACCCCACCAAACCCAAAAAATCTTACAAAGGCTCCGATAAGCACTGGGGCCACTGGAATGCTAGCAAATACTAATGTCCAAGTATTTGGGCAGTCAGGGAGAAGCAGAAAGATAGGGAAGAGAAAAATGAGTCAAATTCAGCATCTTCAGGCAGACTAGCAGCAATATCATGAGACCAGAAATCATGGATCCTGAAACGTAATTCTTTTGCTCTACTTTCTTTCATGTGCATGAAAACACATGTAAAATTAAACACACACTTTAACTACCTGGGGAAGCTTCCAGTGGTATCATTTGCTCCTCAGCCCAGGCTAGCTTSGGCTTGGCCCTCTTACTGTAGATTCCTTCTTTATGCTTGATAGCCAGACTGTCTGCAGGATTATCATCCCTTAAATCAACCATATTTGCCGTAAACCTTGGAGGGAGAGCATCATTCGACCCTGCAGAGAGCGCGAGCAATAATTATGAGTAAAAAGAGGAAGCAGGAAAATAGATACAGAAATTTCACAACAAAGACAACGTCTGAAAGAAAGCCTAYTATCCAAGTACTAGTACCAGTATATTCACCAACCAACAATCACAATCCCTAGTGAGCAGTTCTAGCGACTAATACAGCTGCAGTAGGTATTGYGCCACATTGTTTTCCATGATCTTTGGTGACAAGGTTCTTCCCTGAGAGGCAGATAAATTTTACCTATTCTGCTAATGAGCAGAGAAGAATACAAGAAAATAAGTGTTAGACAAATCTGCTAGGAAGCCAGACACAGGACTTGGAATGTCCAGACTCCCTCCTGCTCACATTAAAATTCCAGACATTTTCAGTGACTGATGTAAATATCTATTTTCCGAGCTCAGAATAGCAATGGAGAAAAACTGGAAGACTAGAGTAGGCCTGTATAACCTCTAAACAAGAATTCAAGACAACAGCAGCAGAGCTCTCTTACTATCATGTCGCTGTCTCCTAATGTTAGAAACCTAAAATGGCCCTTAACCGATTTATCATCCTTGTCAACATCACCTGGTTACATTCAGCAGACTTACTCAACTCAATTTCCTTCAGCTACTACTTGTGAGCTAAGAACCCCAGCTGCAGCAGGGAGTTTAAAAAAACAAAATTTTTTAATTCTGCTGTACATTTTCTAGAACCTTGCACTGCCTCATATGCATATTGAATTTTTATATCTGGCATTATAGTTTCTGCAAAACAACAGACTCGCATCACATTTGTTTCTCTCATTTTGACCATATTACAACAGACAGACTGGAAAAAGGTAATKATCAGAGGCACGCATAAACAATTACAAGCACAGTTTGCGGCTATAATGACTAACCTGTGCACTTACTGTCACTGTTGTATCAACCTACTTCCCTGGGGCACGTCTGTCAGGAACTGGACATCTCTGTAATGTTAGTTTTGTCTACAAATAACTTTGGATGTCAAAAAGCTCTGACTGAAAACAACCTGCAAATAAGACCTATAATGTTTAAGTGATGCGTACTTTATGTATAGGAGAGAATGGAAAAATAACAGCAGGCAAAGCAAAAGAAKTTGATGAATCACAGAGCATCCCTTCCCCTGGTAAATGAGAAGTGTTTTTTACTGGGAGATGGGAGGATGTGGGGAAGAGGTGAATATATATTTTAAACCACAGTTATGAATTACATTGTTTATAGAAAGGCTTTCTACACTGGAATCCCATAACATGGAGGAAAGAAATTCAGTACTGAGAAAGCTATTATCTGAAATGCATGTTGTGTTATGCAGATATTTCAGAATGCACGCATACCAAATAAATAAAAAAAAGGGGGAGAATGTACATAAATAAGGGAACTAAAAAGAAGGAGAACTGGCAGAGTTCCAAAGAACTCTGAACTCTGAAAGAGTCCAAACTGAATAGGAATTCCCAGAGGAAAGTAAAGAATTACCAAGCTGTAAAACATTGAGCCTTGTTTCTTTTCACTGCCAGAATGGAGTACTAACATCCCTTTCATCAAAGAAATTGAAACCATAGCCTTCAGTCAGGAGCCATACATCTTTGTGTTATAAACTGGTGTGAACATGAACAAAGACATTTTTCTATTACAATCAATGCGCTTACTCTAAACTGGTAGGACAGAAGAGTTCTGAGCTCAACTGAGACAATTCTGCATATGAAATAGATATATTTTGATCCATGAACTACAACCATCATTTTGCATTTGGAAGACCTAAGACAAATAAGTACCTGAGTGAGAGCTCTCAACACTGGTTTCTGACCCAACTGGAGAAATTTTGGATCCTGCCTTTAGATAAGGAACATAATACATCCCAGTACTTCCAGAAGGTTTATATGGCAGCAATAAGGGCTGATCTGCGGGGATGGAAGGCAAAGCAATTAACAGAAGTCAGGCTTTAATCCTTTAATGCAACTGAAGATAAAAGCAACATATCAGGACCCAAGGAGACTGCTGAAGATGTTCACTGTGGTAAATCTGGAGAAATACCCTATTCTTTAGGAAAATAAATTGCAATTATTAATAATTTAATACCCACCCAATGGTTAGAAGGTTGACTGTCGCTTAGCTAGAAAAAATAGCTTACTTACCTATTCAATATTAAATTTGTGACTAGGGTGACAAACACTGACTTAAAAAAAAATAACTCGCATACCCAATAGCTCCCAGTTGATCCATGTTTAATGAAATAATTTTAAATGAGCATGGGTATCTGTCTCTCAAGTCACTAAACACAGTATGCTGTCATAACAGAATTCCAGCAAATGTTTGGACCAGAACATTAGCTGACTTCTAATAACAAAGAGAAGAGGCGATCAGATAGCTGAAACATTTTTTGCACTCTGATATAATGAAACAATCTGCTCTCTCAGCTCATACTATTTTAAACACCTTGAGAATAGAGATATAAAGCCTGGAGCCCAGGAAAAATCATGAAAACTACACAAGTCTATGCACACTAGTAGTATAAAACACCACTGTGGGAAACCACTGCGCAACATCCACATTCCTCCATCAACAGATTTAAAAGCCCTCCAGATTTTCTATTTTATTCTATTGAAAATAGTGATGTGCATATTCTCCTCTTAGTTTTTGCACCACCTTGACTAGAGAGTAAATCAGTAATCAGATATATCTCTTGATAAACTCTAAGCAGTGAACCAAATCAAGTTATCTAGAAACAAATGTCAGAAAATTTTCTTGAACCAGACTTGTACAAAACAAATTCAGTTCCAGATAAACCTGAACTGAATCACAACTGTATTGATACAAATCCCTACCCACAAGACTGCAAAGCCCAAGTTTAAGGGTTGGGTTTTCTCCCATATGAGCAACTTTAAGTATCAAAATTATCTCAAGAATGTTACTTCTACAAAAAAGCTGGGTTTGGTTTTGGTTTTTAATACCTACAAATATCTCAAACTTGAATAGATTAAAGTCTACATATACATATAAGACACTAATTTGCTCACCACCCTGCCTTGGGAAAGAGGAAATCTTGTTAAGAGATGAAGTTGTATTGTTGGGAAGTTCATGTGCTTTCTGGAGAGATGATTGGTGGACAGCATTTTCACTGTCTTGTGAATTAACATAAATTTCTGCTGAAAAGGTTGTTTTTTCAGGACTTTCTGTTGTTATCTGAGTGGTAGCATCAGAAGTACTTTTCCCACTTTTTGCAAGAACTACAGAGTTGAAGATATTCTTCAGACTACATCCCCCTGAACCCAGAACAGTGACTTGTGGACTCTCACTGCTTTGCAGAGGCAGCTCTTGCCCTGCTGTGCTTGTAACAGAGGAAAGCACTAGGCAGGGATCTGCTGAAGACACTGGCATTGGGAAAGATGAAGATCTTTGATCTTCTGGAATAAGGTCAGCAGCTGATAATTTAGAAACAGCTTCTATTGAAGTTTCTGGAGTTTTTAAAGACACTGGTTGAGTATTAACTTCAGGTGTATGCCATGATCTCATCTCATTTTCAGTATTCAAGTCACCATGCAGCTCTGAGTTATTACACTTTGAAGAAAGCGTTATGTGGACACAAGACAGTGCTTTCTTAGTTGGTGATGAAGGAGATACAAATGTGGTGGATAAAATCTCATCTGTAGATGAATGGTGAGACGTACCAATTTGCTCTCTCGCAACCCGTTTCTGAATGAGAGGTACTTCAGAAGGACCTTTCTTCTCTTCTTCCAACAACTTAATATGGCCCTTCAGCAAATCCGTTTGTTCAGCTGGACCTGAACCTTCTAAGCTCTCATACGATTGGATGTGGCCAGATGGGCTGCTTTTCTCCTGCTGGTAAGGGCTTATAGAATGGGGTTCATTAAATCTATTTGTTTCTTGACTGAATCTTATATCGCAGTCAAGCCCCATGAGTCTGGCACTATGCCTGCCCAATTCAGTCACATCTTGAGGCAGAACATCAGAATTTTTTGCACTAAGGGTCTGTCTTCTGTCAGCATGGATGTTTACAGAATCCGGATCTGACACACAGTCTGTTTCTTGATAAGCTCCAACTCTGTTACTGTCAGCAGAGACATGATGAAACCTGTCTTTCTCAGCAGTAAAAGCAATCTCATTAAACACTGAGCCAGCAAGCATTGGACTTGGAGGACAGGTCTTAGATCTCTCCCAGTGTTGTTTGTCATGGCTCTGTTCCTCACTGCTAGCAGAGTCAACCTCCAGAGGCATTATTCCATCAAGACCATCTCTAGTAAGACTGCTGCTGAGTGCCATGGAAGTCAATGGTGACTGCAAACGTTTTCGGGATGAAAAGGTGATAGAAGTAATTTGCTTAGCCATATCTTCAGAACAYTTTTCCATAGACAGCTTCTTCTGAGCTGGTAAATGGACTTCTGTCTGTATATCAGAAGCAGCTGCAGACCTCATTGCATCCCATTCCTTCTGCAATGGTGGATGAAGTTCAACAATGGCATCAGAATGACTAGTTGCAACTGTTTGATGATGGTTGCAGATAGGTGTTTGAACGGTACTCAAAGATTTAAACTGCGTATCCTTCAGCAGGCAACAATCGGAAGGATCAGCTCTATATAATGGCACGACTTGTCGTAAGCTTGACTCTAAAAGCTCCTTAGTCTTGACTGCTTGTGTTTGTCTGTCAGTTTGAAATCTCCTGTCACTTGAAGCTTTGAAATGCTCTGTGTCCTGTTCCTGATTACGGCTATACTCAGAAGCAGCTTCCAAACTGCATCCCCATGAATCCTGAAAAATACAGAAGAATTCACATAGGTCATGTGGATAACTTCCTGCCCTCGCCAAAATCTGGATTGCAGATTTCAAAGACTAGTGCTGTCAATAATCAAGACTCTGTCATCATGAATGAGCACACGCTTTCTCTGGAACTCATCTGTTAATGGAACTAATTAAAAATTTGTCTTGTTTTAAGTGCCAGCAAATTAGCTAACACGGTTTTGATCCTATAACAAACAGCAGCAGCGACATCTATAATAGAACCCTTTATAGTTCACAAAACTAAAGTTGTAACTCTGTTAAATAGGCTAAGTTGTAAATACCTCTTCAACATCACTCCACTCACTGGAAAACAAGAATAAAACTTTCTTCCTTTCTGTCAGTTGGCTTCATACACAGCTGGACATTTGTCATAAACCCAGTTCATAACATACTAGGAATAATGACTCTCTCTTGAATGAATATTCACTATCTAAATTCACTAAGTTCAAAGGGATTTAGTGAGACACACATCACTAAATCTTTGTGATTTCAGTGATAATTTTATTAATTAAAAAGATAGCCATTTAGCCACACAAAATCACAGAAACACCTAGGTTGGAAGAGACCTCTGGAAGTCTCTAGTCTGACCTCTTGCTCAAAGTAGGGCTCACTTCAACACTGGAACAGGTTGCTCAGGGCCTCGTCGCATCAAGTTTCGAAAATCTCCAAGGATGGAGATCTTGTACACAACTTAACTACTTGTGATCTGTAAATTGCTGATGAAAGGTGTCCCTTCATAGCTCCATGGAAAAACAAAATAACGCAGAAACCCACATCTATTCCTAGTTATAAGTACTCAAACCTTAACCAAGTATGTCATGTTAAGTACTAGTGACCTCCAAGAAATCAGGTAGCAGACACACACTAAAACTGTTCTGGTTTGGACCAGAGTCCAAACAAACTCCACGCTATCAAAGCACTACATTACATGACATTTTAGGGTTACAGGGATACTTCAGCATCTGACATTTTGCTATGCCATAACTATCACTATATGAAACAGAACTTGATATAAAAGGTTCTCCCTTGCACTTGAGTTGTTTGACTCTAGTGTTTATGAAGCAGAACTAAAATGAAAGGAACTCAGTTACATGGGAACAAGTAGGAAGAAGAGAAAGCTGTTCTTTACAAAGCATGAGAAAATATTTAATTAGAAAAGCTTTAATTTTCCATAATTGATATTTCGCTTTTCCCCTAAAACAAGTATGCCAATTTCCCTTTCAGACAAGAACTGTAATAAATCTTTTTATTTTTACGGTCACCGCCCACTGCTGACAATAATTAAAAAATGACTGAAAATAATCAGAGCTTTGATTTGCTCTTAAAGGTAAATGATAACTTGTAAAAACTTTCCAATTCTCAGGTGCAGATCATTTTCATTCTGCCATCAAAACATATCTGTTTGCCACAAATACTTTTTTTTTTTTTTTTTTTGGAAAGTGCTGGTGACAATGCTGCAAAAAAGAGAAGGTATTCCTAGCAACACATAAGCCACTAATCCCACCAAAACCAAGGAAGTTCACCGTCAGTTGTCTTTGCTCATAAAATCTTTTTAAAAATAAGTTACACTTACATCTTTGTCTGACTATGCAAATTGTCCCACATCTGTATCACCCCCAGTATCAGAGCCACTATATTTAGGACTCTGCTATTTGCCTACACGTATTCAGGCATCTCTGGCATGTATTTTACACAACAGTATAAAATGCTGTGTCTTAAATTACCTGCCTGTGGTCATTTAGGAAACTGAAACTAATAATTTACTTTAGTACTAACTTCTGTCCTGGTTTCTTTGCCTGATTTTACCAACCATTCCCATTCTCAGCATGCTCTCGAGTCCTCATTGCTTCATCTTCTCCTGTACCTCAAGCCCCATTCCACCATCAAAAAAAAGTCCCAACAGCAACAATCAACAGCAATTTATCATACCAGCTAAATAAAATTAAAGCAACATATGCTATAGCCCCTCAGCAGAATCAGACAAAAAAAATCCACACCCTACTCTCTGAGCATACTCATCAGATGGCGTTGCCTTTCAGCTGCCTATTAATGAGGCAGATTACAGACACTGCAGTTAACTGGAAAATGCCCAGTGTTACAGCCCCTGCTCGCTGAGGAACCTACGCCTTCTTCTGGCATCTCAAAACGTAACCTGATTTCTT
Source organism: Phoebastria nigripes (assembly GCA_035582835.1). Classification (NCBI taxonomy): domain Eukaryota; kingdom Metazoa; phylum Chordata; class Aves; order Procellariiformes; family Diomedeidae; genus Phoebastria; species Phoebastria nigripes. The sequence goes on along the minus strand of JAYKAV010003188.1, from coordinate 1,230,273 downwards.
GACACACCTTTTGCAGACAAAGCACTAAATATACTATAAAGGGATAAAAGGTATGAAGGGTTCAGCAAATGGCTCTAGTTACCTGCCAAGTAAAGTAGAAATAAATGTGTCTAAATACTCGATGAAGTTTGGATATTCCAAACTCTTCTTTCAACTCATTACAAACAGCAGATACTAACAAGGCACATTCATTGTCTGCAGAGACTTACTGAGATCAACAAGACAGACAAACAAAACGTGATCCTCCCTCTCTGACTGGCTCACCACCCTCATTTCCCTACTTTCTGCAACTCCCCCTGCATGTGGAGGGATCAGGAGGTAGGGATGGATAGGACCTTTGCTTCCAAGACTTCTCTTATCACAGCAGAAGCTCCCAAATGCTGACAGCTGATCTTTGCAGCAACTTACCTGACTGGTATAAGAAGAATGTAGTTTGGAAGAAAAGAAATGCAAATACTTCTAGATTAAAGATCACACTACAAACAAGCGAATAAAACATCACACTGCCGGATGCATGCAGAAAGCCTGYTACTCTAAGAGCACAAAGAGAAAGCCTTGCAAGTACAGCTGGGAAAAACCTTAAGTTACCATGCACCGTAATTTATCATTGTCAGCGTTGATCAAAAAACTGCAACAGATTTTGTCCTGAAGCAAATTAAGGCAACTACTCACCTGATCTGTTAACACTGCACCTCCAACGAGGGGCAATAACAAAACAACTGACACACTAACCTTTGGAAGTAGCTGTATCAATTCCAGAGAAATGAACATTTTTCTACACAGTGAGATTCCCCTCACTTAGATAACGCACTAAAACAGGTATCATACAGTTAGTACCATTCCTGACACAAGATACCACACCACACTTCACACAACATTCTAGAAAGCAGCTCCCTCTTACATTATTTCACCCCAATTCTTTTTCATGGGTCAGTTTAGCATCAGAGGGAGTATCGTGGTTAGTGAACACTGGAGATGGACAAGACAAAAGACAAATAATTTCATCAGCAACCAAACATTACATCAAAATCATTAGAGCATATGTTAGTGTATGTGAAACTATAAGCCACCAGCCTTCTTTAGAGAGAGTTCCTTAAGTGTGGACATGATTTTATTAATTTATCAGTATCTGCACTTCCTTAATTTAAGTGTCAATAAAAATTGCAATACTTTCATTGAGGTGCAGAGAGCAAATCTGAGATAAATGTACTGCTATGGAGATGGGCCAGATAAGCCTATTTAAAAAAAAAAAAAAATCTGAACTATATTTATTTTTTCCCACTGATTGGAACAACTGTGGAAACAGCAAAGTATATTTCATTACTAAACCGACCAGCCTGGCTGAACGGGGAGCTCTTGCTGGGACTCAGGAAAAAAAGGAGAGTTTACCACTTTTGGAAGAAGGGGCAGGCAACTCAAGAAGAGTACAGGGGTCTCGGTAGGTCATGTAGAGAGGAAATCAGAAAGGCAAAAGCCCAGCTAGAATGCAATCTGGCCGCTGCTGTTAGAGACAACAAAAAATGTTTCTACAAATACRTTAACGACAAAAAGAGAGCCAAGGAGAACCTCCATCCTCTATTGGATGCGAGGGGGAACATTGCCACCGAGGATGAGGAAAAGGCTGAGGTACTTAATGCTTTCTTCGCCTCAGTCTTCAATAGTCAGACCAGTCACCCTCAGGGTATTCAGCCCCCTGAGCTGGAAGATAGGGACGGCGAGCAGGATAAACCCCTCATAATCCAAGAGGAAGCAGTGAACGACCTGCTACGCCACCTGGACGCTCACAAGTCTATGGGGCCGGATGGGATCCACCTGAGAGYGCTGAGGGASCTGGCRGAGGAGCTTGCCGAGCCACTCTCCATCATTTATCAGTGGTCCTGGTTAACGGGGGAGGTCCCGGACGACTGGAGGCTTGCCAACGTGACGCCCATCTACAAGAAGGGCCGGAAGGAGGATCTGGGGAACTACAGGCCTGTCAGCCTGACCTCGGTGCCAGGGAAGGTTATGGGGCGGGTCGTCTTGAGGGCGCTCGCAAGCCATGTGCGGGACAACCGGGGGATCAGGCCCAGCCAGCATGGGTTCATGAAAGGCAGGTCCTGCTTGACCAACCTGACCTCCTTCTATGACCAGGTGACCCGCCTGGTGGATGAGGGAGAGGCTGTGGATGTGGTCTACCTGGACTTCAGTAAAGCCTTCGACACTGTCTCCCACAGCATTCTCCTAGAGAAGCTGGCGGCTCATGGCCTAGACAGGTGTACTCTKYGCTGGGTAAAAARCTGGCTGGACGGCYGGGCCCAGAGAGTTGTGGTGAATGGAGTTAAATCCAGTTGGCGGCTGGCGACGAGCAGTGTCCCCCAGGGCTCAGTTTTGGGACCGGTCTTGTCAAGGATCTGGACGAGGGGATCGAGTGCTCCCTCAGTAAGTTTGCAGATGACACCAAGCTGGCCGGCAGTGTCAATCTGCTCGAGGGTAGGAAGGCTCTGCAGAGGGACCTGGACAGGCTGGATCGATGGGCTGAGGCCAACTGYATGAGRTTCAACAAGGCCAAGTGCCGGGTCCTGCACTTTGGCCACAACAACCCCATGCAACGCTACAGGCTGGGGGAAGAGGGGCTGGAAAGCTGCCTGGCGGAAAGGGACCTGGGGGCGTTGGTCGACAGCCGGCTGAATATGAGCCGGCAGTGTGCCCAGGTGGCCAAGAAGGCCAACGGCATCCTGGCCTGTATCAGAAATAGTGTGGCCAGCAGGAGTAGGGAGGTGATCATGCCCCTATACTCAGCACTGGTGAGGCCGCACCTCGAATACTGTGTTCAGTTTTGGGCCCCTCACTACAAGAAGGACATTGAGGTGCTGGAGCGTGTCCAGAGAAGGGCAACGAAGCTGGTGAAGGGTCTGGAGAGCAAGTCTGATGCGGAGCGGCTGAGGGAACTGGGGTTGTTTATGGGGAAGAGGAAGCTGAGGGGAGACCTTATCACGCTCTACAACTACCTGAAAGGAGGTTGCAGCGAGGTGGGTGTTGGTCTCTTCTGCCAAGCAACTCGCGATAGGACGAGAGGAAATGGCCTCAAGTTGTGCCAGGGGAGGTTTAGATTGGACATTAGGAAAAATGTCTTTACTGAAAGAGTGGTTAAACACTGGCACAGGCTGTCCAGGGAAGTGGTGGAGTCACCATCCCTGGGGGTATTTAAAAGACATGTAGATGAGGYGCTTAGGGACATGGTTTAGTGGGCACGGTGGTGTTGGGTTGACGGTTGGACTCGATGATCTTAGAGGTCTTTTCCAACCTTAATGATTCTGTGATTCTATTCTATGATTCTGTGAAGTGCAACACAGGTCCCTGGATGATTACATCCTCAGCAGCTAGTTGGAATTCAGAAATAAAAATCAGTCAAAAACATTTTTGGTGTAAGTCACGAAGTATAAACAAGTATTCCACAACAGATTTTCCATCCTTTCTAGATCCCAGATGTCATTAGCAGTAAACTATTTCAGCAAGATCTGGATTATTATTCCAAAGCAGTACTTTTCTGCGGCCTTATCTATTCTAAGCAAGTAAACTAGTTTATTTGGCTTCCTGTATTTCCTATAGCCAAGAGGGACAACAAGGGATTGTAGAAGAATGCAAGGACACAGAGCAGTCCTGTGCCAAGGTAGAGGTGCTCCTGAGACGATCTCTTCCCTAAACCACATACCAGTTCAATGGCCTGAAGTAATATACAGCAACTCCTACTACTGAAAGCAAGCACAGAAGTTGCTATAAACTCATCTTCCCAAGCCTTTCACATGTTTTATTGTGCTTGTTATGTGTCATCTTTCCAAAAAAGATCTGTATGGCATATGATCCACAAGAGATTGCAGTGCAAATTTATAGCTACAACTCAGTGAACTTCCTGAAAAAGTGAGAAAGTACAAGGAGTGGAAAAATACAGCATATAGTGGAAGAATACAGTGTACAAAGGGAGAACACTCTTAGGTAAGTCAAGAGATGGCTATTTGGCACCCATAAAAATACAGGTGGGGTAATAAGGTCCTCAATTTAGAAGGAAAATTCTTAGGTTTAATATGCTGAAACTTTACTTACATCTAACAGCAACTCAAAAACCCTTGATCTCAACTGGGGCACCAAAACAAATGTACATGTGCAAACAGCACAAGAAGGTTAAATTTGAAAGACAATGCTCCTGGTACAGAAGACCACCTACAAGTCTTTGGCTTTTCCCCGCTATTCTTGAAATTCTTCTTATTTGGAAAGACCCTGATGATTTCAGTGGAAGAACAGTAACAGGGCTGATTTCTGGACCCTAGGATTGACTTTTCATATGTTTTTCCTAAAAATCTCAACAAACATCATGTTGTTCACAGCTCTCTGACTGAAGAGCATCACCCATCCTAGGGTTAAACTCCTCAAGCCTATCAAAAGAGTAAGTACTCTACTGCCAACTTACCTGCTCGGGCAAAAAACTGATCTCTACAGCCACATCAGCATGGCCACAGATGCAGGAATTATTCATCAAACAGTAACCTATCTACAGGAATGTCTTGGCAACTCTGCCTCCCTTCATCACAAACAATTTTATAGGAGAGTGCCATCAGCTGATCATAAGTTTCACAAGACCCATCTCTGGACAATCTGAAATGTGACTTTTCTTATGCACATTTACAAAACATTTGCAGTTAATAAATCCGCAGCCTTTGTCTCCTTTTCCTCCTACAGAAGCCCAATGCACTGTACTTTCTCTTTCCATGAATGGCCAATTAAGACCTTCAGGAAGAGTCAGCATCACATGGAGTCAGTATGAAACTTAGAAAAAAAACCCTCTATGTCAAAAGTTCCATGTTTGCCATCTATTCCTAAGCATTTCTGCCAAGTCTTAGTGTTTATTATAAAACATAACAGTGTGAATAGAGTATTTCTCTCCTTGTGTAATGTAAGAGCTATAAAATCACCAGGAAGCTCCACAAATTGAGGGTACAGAAAACAGATTCACTATGCAAGGTTTGTCAATTTTACAGAAGAGAAAACGAAGAAAACAAAATTCTGAGTTACACCCATGAGCATTGCTTGCTATTAGAGATAACTCTTCAAAATTAAATTTTCATATTGAATGTTCCCTTTTTTGGGCCACTATTCAGCTGAGTGCTTGAGTACATGTTTGGAGCCCATTTATGTGCATATGTCCCAATCACCTCCTTAAACACTCTGCTCAGCTATAACTTGAGAAATCATTATGATGCTTCTTTTTTAGAGCGTCTGTTAACACATCACCAGTGACAAACAGCTATCAAACAGATACTTGACTATCTCAAAAGATGGAACAATCTTTAGAAGTAAAAGATCACTGAGAAGAACTCTCCCAAGCTGTCCTGCCCCTTCGTTGCATTTTCTTTTCTTTTTATAGACAAGCTTCACATGCTTTCTGCAGGAAACAATAAAATATCACAGTGGCACATTATATTTCTTGAGTTGTCACCTATAAAAACGAAAGACAGAGTCTAAAGTTTCTAAATAGAACACTTATCATAAGCCCGCATCAGAAGCGCTAAACAAAGATGACGGTCTGACGAAAGAATTGTTTGCATGAGTGCTAGGAACAGTTTGTCTTTCTCAGTCTTTAAAGTTTAGGAGAAGGAAAACATCTTTTCATAATCTTTGTTCTGTTCTTTTTAAGTCAGCGCATTGCCAGCTTTGCTCTATAAATTCAACAGGTATTTTACAGAACAGTTTCCATTAAATTTATGAGAGATTATTTTGTCAGCAATAAAACTGGCTGCATTTTTTTCAGTTAAATAGTTTTCAACAATCTGTATTTTTCAGTGACATATTGTTTTTCTTGGAGGGAAAAACACATTTATCTTAAGTATAACAAAAAACCCAGCCACCTTCATTCTGCAAATTCAAAACTATTTTTTATCTCGAATTAAAGCCATTGTAAAGCAAAAATATTTTCAAGATCAAAGCAGAAAGTGTTGTGGTTGACCTAAAGCAATTTCTTGGAGTCTTGGTTTGCAAAACTGATTAATTTTTTCTTACTCTAAATTGGGATAAAACAAATCATAGCTGACACTGAATCACATAAAGGTAAAATACTTGGTTCCAGTCTGTAACAAGTTAATGTTAGGGACAAAGCTGTGATCTAACAAAATCTAAAAGTTGGAAAAAAAATAGCTTCAGGGCCTCTAGTTTTCAATGAGTAGATTGAAAAAAAAAAAAAAAATGTATTTGTGTGTGGGTTTTTTTCTTTTTTTAAGAATTGTCTGAATTTCTAAAAATAAATAAAATTGTTAAAATATATTTTTTTTTTCAGGCTCCCCAGTCAAAGATTACATCAACACCTGAATAACCGAGAAGCTTAGTCTGATGTTTTTTGGAAGCTGATGTCTATATTACCAACACTGTTCATGCCCAAGAAACTATAAACACAAACACAGACTACTCTTAAAACACTACTTTTCATTCTTGCTGATGCAAGGCTTTTCCTGGAAGGCAGGCAGTCTACAAAGAGAAAAGAAAAGAAAAAAAAAAAAAAAAAAAAAAAAAAAAAAAAAAAAAAAAAAAAAAAAAAAAAAAAAAAAAAAAAAAAAGAAAAAAAAAGAAGAAAAAAAAGAAAGAAAAAAAAAGAAAGATATATTGCTAAAGCTAAGGGCATTTATCTGAAACACCAAATTTAGGACAGATTATGACTGTATTTTCAAATGCAAATTTTCTACATTCTCCTCAGAAACTACCCCGTCCCTTAGCTCTGCCTAATTATCCAGTTTCTTCCACCAACTCTGGGTCCTCTATCCCGCACACATGAATACATCATCCATCCACTACTCATGTTATACAAACATCTCCACATTTTTCCAGTCTGTTATTTTGTTCAAAATACTCTCTATGAATAGTGCCCTACCTTGGGACACATGGACAGCCCCTAGAAATCATGACATAATTAGACTGGATATCAGATGAATGCTGAAAAGTCAAACTGAAGGTAATACACTCCCGCTTAGACAAATTCCAATTCAGATATACTATATGTTAATATACGAACTAGAAATGTTCCAAAGGAGATATGCAAAACATAACAACAATTCAATGTCAAGTTTTCACAGAAAAATAGAGCTGTAAGAGACTGAAAGCTCATCTAGTCTATATCCCTGGCCCCAAATCAGCATTAACTATACTTAGATTATTCTTTACCGATACATGCCCAAGCTCTTCTTAAAAACATACTATGATTAACACTCCATAATGTTCCTCTCATCATCCTTACCATTAAGGAGTTTCTTTTCTAATAAGACTCTTCCTCGCACTTGAAGCCCATTACCTTTGATACAGYCAACATAAAGGAGGAACAATTTACTCCCTTCTTCCCTGAAGCATCCTTTCAAAAACAAATATCACACTCCTTTGTAAACATTTCAGAACACATGGGAAGTAACACAACAAATACTGCTATCACCTAGACAATATTGCATTGTACAGTAAACTCCTTCCACAGAAGGAGGAGTTTACAAGGCACAATCAGCACATGCATAAATACTTTGTGAAAAGCCGAACTCATTAAGCCAATTAAGAATCATAAGCTGTGTGCACTTTCTCACCACAATAACACCAATTCTCCCATCACATCATCACTGACCACATCCCTGCCCTTTACACCTTCCTTCAGGACATCTTTGGTTGTGTGCTGGCCCCCCACACCCCAAACCACCCCCCCTCACCCAAGATATCTAACTACTGTCTGGGGAAAAACAAAAAAAACAAAAAACCCACAACAGCATGTGCAGTGGCTGGTCCTAAAACATATGTAGGAACTGATTAAGCCGAAACAAGCGTCTCCACTAAACAGAGCTCTCATTAGTTTGCATCCCCCTCTCGCTGTCTGGCCACCAATCTTCAAAAATACTGCAGGAATATAATTCATAATTTTAAGATCACAAGCAAGACAGTAGCATTTATCCCCCACTTCAAAAATTTTCTCCAGAGCAGCTGCATGTCTGTTTTGTACCTTGGCTAGTGCAGATTTCTTGGCACTCAGAAGCAGCTCTGCCTTTATTTCCTCTATTCTTCGTTGTCCCTCTTCATTCAAGTCTGACACAGATTCCTGAGATCGGCTGGCCAGTTTTAGCTTCACCCACGCTACACAAAGAACATAAAACAGAAAGCAGTTCCCTTTCCATTTTCTCACATCATGCATGATAACAGTTTTAGAACTTAAAATCAAAACTTTGCTATGCATTTCTAGCTACCATGACTGAGGGAACAAAGACCACTATCAAATACCAGAGCTCATGGACTGACCAGGAATAGAATTTAAAATGGGTCTTTTGAACATTTCTTTGGAAAGATGGATCCAAGACTCATTGCCTGGTTCTGTCATCTTTACAGTCTCAGACTCAAGTCGACATTCTTTCACACAATACTTTCCCAAATTCTTAACCTAGCACATGCCTAATAGCTACGTGGACAAAACACTTTCTCTGTCAATGTTAGGCAAAAGAAGGTATTCAAACTCGAAAAGTCCAATTCTATTCCATTCTATCATACTACATAGGATGACTAAAAAACATTGACCATTTAAGCCCTGTCCCATTAAAGCTTATCATTAATAATACAAACACCTTAAAAATCAGGGAAGCAGACTCAGATGAGCTCAGAGGTCCTCTTACATCCATACCCCTTCATTTCAAAGTCATTTCAAAGCAATCCCTTAAACATATACCTAAATAAAGATTTGCCATTCTAACATAACACTTGATAAAACACAACTGAGACATTATTACCTCGTGCTTTCCCCTCCTCTTCATCTGCACTCTTCAGAATTTGTGTTGCATGTATCACAGGCGATCCATTTCTCAGAAGGGTTTTGACACGGGCAGCTAGCGAATCTCCACTGCTACTGTCATCGCTCTCTTGCATGCCTCCTGCCTTGCTTCTGGCTGCACTAGCTTTAGACAACGTGCTCTGGAAGCCTCCTGC